>VSMD01027232.1:0-44859 GCA_008750895.1 Mirza zaza | reverse complement strand
TATGCAGACATAACTGCACATATTTGCTTATGCACACCATGCACATGTAAACACACATGTACTGCACAGGCATGCCCACATGAAATACCCATGTACACACCACGCAAGTATGCACAAATGCACCACACACAAATGCACACACGTGTGTGGAAATAACCATACACATTCATGTTGGTACAGTCATACGCACATAATGACACGCGCTCACATATATCCACGCACCACATGTGCACGCGTGCCTAGCTACCACAGTACATATACATGCAAGTGCACTCTGTGTGAACATACAAACGGCCCACTTACGCAGGTGTCGCCACCCACGCGCGCCACCTACGCGCTCGCGTGCACTGCACCGAACTCACACATGCACGCTGCCCCGAGCACGCCTGGCCTGGGCGTGCCCACACGCGGGCCTGCCCTCGCCAGCCCTGCGGCCGGGCTGTAATCGCTGCCGGCCCGAGTCTGGCAAAACGCTCTTGCGGGGCGGGCGGGCTGCGGCCCCCGCTTAATCCGGGCTTTTTCCGCGCCTGCCCCCGGCCCGCCCGGCCGCCGCAATCAAAAGGCCGGCTCCCGCGCGCACCTGTTTGCGGCCGCGCCGCCTCCCGCGCTTCATCTGGGCGCGGTGAATAATTCATGGCCCGGGGCCGCCGGGCAGTCAAACGCCCGCGCCGCGCCGCCCGCCGGCCGCTGTGATTTATTATTTACCGGCGCGGCCGCGCCGTGTACGGTGAGCATTGTGGCTGCTCGCAGAACTGTTACAATCTGGCCTCGTTAGTGGCCTTTCTTGCTGCCTCTCCAAACAGCGGCCTCGCTTATTGATTTTCCCGCGGAGCCGCTGCCTCGAAATCCCACCGCTGCTGCTCTCAACGCTGTTGCTGCCAAGCCGCCGCCTTCTCCCGCGACAGGACCCGCGCCCCCGCGCCCCCGCTTTTATCCGTGTGTCTGCGCCTCCCGCCGCGTCCCCGTTAGCGCGCGCCCGCGCCGCCCTGGCGCCAGGAGCACACGGGGCTCCCCAGAAGCAGACGGGGCTCCCCAGGAGCAGACGGGGCTCCCCAGGAGCACACGGGGCTCCCCAGGAGCACACGGGCCTCCCCAGGAGCAGACGGGGCTCCCCAGGAGCAGACGGGGCTCCCCAGGAGCACACGGGCCTCCCCAGGAGCACACGGGCCTCCCCAGGAGCACACGGGGCTCCCGGCGCCCGCGGCGAGGGCGCGCTTTCGTGGGCCGGCAGCGACCGGGCGCCCCGGCAAGAAAGTGTCTCTGCTTGGAGTTTTCAGGCGCGAGAGGCTGATCTGGGCGGAGGACGCGCTGGCTGTCCCCGCTCCCGTCCCTGCCCCTGCCGCAGGGACACGGGCTTGCCCAGGACCCCCGGGGGCAGCCGCAGCAGGGAAGACAGTAGGAAGGAAGCGCCTACTGTGTGCCGGGCCCTTGCTGCGAGGCTCAGGCTTAGTGACACTCAGAACGGAGAGGAGGTGTGAGTCGCAATCTATGAACAAGGGGAGGTCACAGAGCCGGCAAGCGGCTGTCCCGGGGCTCGCACCCAAGGCTGACGGACGCCACGAGGCGTTGCTTGGGCCCAAGCCACCCTGCCCCTGCACCGGGTAGCGTGAAGGCCACGCCTGGGTGTGGGCTGCGGGTGACCCCAGCATCCCAGGTCCTCGCTGTGAGCGTCGGCTTCTCGTGGCCCAGGGAAGCCCCTCTGTCACTGGGAGAGCGGCCCGGACATAGTCCTCTTCCCCAGGCGGCACAAGGCCTGAAATCTGCCATGCCCCCCACCCAACCAAGCAGTCTGGCTCTGACAGTGCTTACGGCTCCGGGAGGGGACACTTGGGATGGCACGCTTGGGTGGATCTGTAGGGTGCTCAGAGCAGGTCTGAAGTTCCCTTAAACAAGCGCTTTGTATCTTGCAGCGTGACTGAGGACGCGCTCCGGGTGGGGCGCCCAGGTGGGGCGCCCAGGTGGGGCACCCAGGTGGGGCAGGAGAGCCGGAAGCATGAGCCCCCCCCTCCTCCCAGGGCCCTGGGCCACACGGCCGCTTGGCCAAGACAAGGCAAAGTTGCTTGGACTTTGCCTTCCCTCCTTCTCCTAAATCTGCCCTCTGCACCCCGTGGCAGAGCTGGGTCTCCGGGAATCTCTCCTGCAGTCGGGGCGAGGAGATGAGCAAGGGCAATGGCAGGCGTGGTCGCGGGCAGGATGAGCTGCCGGATTCGCTTGTGCAGTTCCGAAACCACCTGCAAAGAAGTGCAGCCCTCGTGGTCATGACACCCTCTCACATAGACACCTGCTCCCCTGCTCACAAAGCGTCCTCCTGTCAGACTCGCTGCTGTGTTTTGCTTTATGCATTCACCAACGATCATTTATGGAGATCCCACCGGCACCCAGACAGTGTTCCAGGTGTGTAGGAAGTCGGTAATAATCAAAAGAGACAAAAATCTCTGTCTTCATGGATCTTCCGCGTTGGATGGGGAAAAAAAATAATTCAAAAAAATTAAACAAATGTGTTGGTTATCGGCCACCTCCGCCTCTTGTCACTGGATCTACTCACTGCCCTTCTCTGCCTTGCTCTGTGTCCAGGGAGGCTGAAGCCCCTGGACTGCATCCCTCTGGCCCACCTGCCCTCCAGTTTCTGGTGGCTTGGGCCAGCGGGAGGCGCTGGCTGGAGATTGGAGGAGGGAGGACAGAGACGTCCGGGCATTTCCGCCCCAGCTGCTTCCTGCTTTGCCACTGCGGTCCCGGCCCCTGCCAGGAGGGTCCCCCACCACACTCCAGCCCTCCCCGGGCTCTGGCACCGCCACGCCCTTCCCTGCCCCCGTTGGGCCTGGGAATGGTACTAGCTTCTTCCCGCTGTCACTAGCCCGAGGTGTCTCAGCCTCCCTTGTTGGTTCCTAAACCCGGCCACACCGCCACAAACACTCGCCTCATTACATTCCCAGCCAAATGTGCCTCCTGTTTTCTCCCGAGATCTTGTCTGATAACAAATGACTGTGCAAGATGAAAAATAAAGCCAGATAAGAGGACAGACGGATGGGGCTGTGGTTTTGCATGGGGTGGTCAGGGGCGGTGGCTCTGAGACGGGGACATCTGAGCAACGAAACGAAGCAGAGGAGAGGCTGGTCCCATCAGTGTCTGGGAACAGCAGCCAGTGAGGAACAGAGAAAGGCCCTGAGATGAGAGCTGCAGGGTGAGTTTGAGAAACATCAGGAAGGCCAGTGGAGAAGGGGAGGGGACGGGGGTCAGTGGACGGGGCTGGGCGGATCATCTGTCGTGAACGACGCCCCGTAGGCAGGGCAGGGTGAATTCTGCCTCTTTCTCAGATCTGAAAACTGAGGCTGGGAGAAAGACAGAAGCCGGCCTGAGCTCATACAGGGCCACTCTTGTGAACTGACCCATGTCCCTCTCCCCACCGTCTGTTCCCTACTCGATCCTGCAAGAGTGATCTCCAAGATCTGCACGTCCTGGTCCCCGAAGCCAGAGAGTGTCTCACCTAATGTGCTAGGAGGGCCTGCAGGTGTGATTAACTAAGGGACTTTCAAACGGGGGAGTGGCCTGGGTTATCCACGTGGGTCCAATGCTGTGATCAAAAGTATCCTTATGACAGGGCGCAGAGGGAGGTACAATTGCAGAACAGGAATAAAGAGACCTGTCGCAGAAGCAAAGTGAGAAAGGACAGAGGACGTGAGGAAGGAGCCACCGGCCGAGGGATGCAGGTGGAAGAGGCAACAGTTTTCTTCTAGACTGCCCAAGGATCCGCCCTGCGACAGCTGGCCTTTTGCCTCGTGACACAACCTGTTTTGGTCTTCTGACCCCCAGAACTGTGTGAGGACATGCCTACATAGTGTAGGCCACGAAGCACATGGCACGTTGTTTTAGAAGCACTAGGACAGTAACTCAATCACACCACTCCTCTGCTCAACACCCACCCACGGCTTTCCGTCACAGCGGCAAAACCAGGGTGTCCCCAAGGCCCAGCCTGACGTGTCCCTGTTCCCTCCCCACTCACCTCCTGTCTCCTGCTGCCTGCCTCGCTCACTCTGCTCCAGCCACACTGGCCTCCTTGCTGCCCCTCCAGACACCAGGCACGTTTCCCCAGTAGAGCTCTGCACTGGCTGTTCCCTCTGCCTGGATACTGTTCCCGCAGATACCCGCCGATCACATGCCACCTTCCCAGCAAAGCCTCCCCTGTCTACCCCACTTAAGATCACAGCCCTCCCTGCCTTCCCTCCCCACTCCCTCCTGATCCCCTGGACCCTGCTTTGATTTTTTTTTTTAATATCGTAATATGCATCACCTATAATTCTCTTATCATAGTTTTTGTTTCTACGGGGATGAATGAATTTCTCCCTGACACCGGTTGCTCACCGGAGGGTGAGCAAGGTGAAACTCTGAGGCCCCCTCCCCCACTCGTGGACACCGGGTGACTCCGTATGGCTCCCGATGCGCCCACGGCACAGGCAGGTCTGCCCAATGCCCCACAATGCAGAAAGGAAAGCAGAGTCTCAGGTCAGTCCGCTGACAAGGGAATATTAGTGCCAAAGACCAAGGAAGGGCTGAGTTCCAGCCTAGCCCCTGTCCGGCCAGAATGGGTTGGAAACTCCAGGAGGGGAGGGATTGACCAGAAGTACCCCCACCGTGCTCTGGGCTGAGAGATCCTCCCCTAAGCCACGTTGGGCAACTGGCCCCTGCAGGGCCCTGGGTAGGCGTGGACTGCTCTGGACTCGTGCCAGCTCCTGGGGGACAGTCGGGCCACCAGAGCCCCCACGACAGGTATGAATCATCTCCCAGGTGCTAGGCCCTGCGCAGAGTGCTGGGTTGGAGTGACGGGCTGGATCAGGGCTTCTCGACCACAGCGCCATGAACATTTTGCCCCAAATAATTCCCTGTCGTAGACTGTCTTATACCTCTAGGATGTTTAGCAGCGTCCCTGACCTCTATCGCCAGATGCTCGTAGAGTCTCCTCCCAGCTGTGGCCACCAAAAATGTCTCCAGTCATTGCCAGATGTCCCCTGGAGGAGGATTGCCCTGGCTGAGAACCACTGGGCTAGACACTCAGGGTCCCAGCCCTCGTGGGGCTTGCAGTCTAGTCCAGGAGCCAGCGAAGATAATAGCCAGTGGCAGCACAGTGTGACGATTGCAACTGCAGAATGTGCAAATTCACCCAGGGTTGTTCCGGGCTCTGCTCACACACCTCCGGAAATGGGGAGCTCATTACCTACAGAGGTTTTATCCTTTTTTTTCAACCTATTGCCATCTTGGTCTGAAACCTGCTTCTTGAGGCTCTTGTCCATTAGGTTTGTTGATGACCCGAAATGACCCTGCATGTCCCCTCTTAGATACAAAAGATTACCTGGGTCTTGGCTGAACTGAGGCAGGAACCTGGGACATTTCTCAGGCCCCCAGTGTCACCATGGCCACCTCCTGCCATGCAGGACCTTGGAGATCTTGGGGAAGATGTTTGCCATCATGTAGCCTCACGTCCATGCCATGGCTAATAATCAGGGGCCTTAGGTTAGGTCTGAAGGGCTGTGCTTGAGGTCACATGGGACATCGGCAATGCAAACAGATATGACCAGAATACAGTGTCTCGTTTTGTGTTCACACTTCTAGCCTTCCCTATTTGCTCCAGTTCACATGTTTTCCTTCCCAGAATAGGTCGGGGACGTTCGGGGTGAGTGTGGAGGGCCAGGGGCTGTGTGTCAAAGCCAGAGGCCAGCCACACCCCTTTGCTGTGTTAGGGACACAAACATGGCCTTAGCCCACGTAGGCCAGATCCCGTAGTAACCTCCCTCCTCCGGGCACTGTTGGCTTTCCTGTTATTTGAGCATGAAACTCTAAATTTAAAGAATAAACCATTAGACAAGAAAGCAAACTTTATTTTTTTAAAAAAAGGCAAATATTAACTTTACTGAGAACTAAAAGATGTAAAAGAAAGTAACTCAGTCCCAGTATACCATATGACTCAGCTGTGAATAACAGTTTCAAAGTCATAGTAATGTGAATATTTAATGTTATTTTAATCAAATCTAGGTGGGGAGGATGGGGGGAGGGAAGGAGTGTGGAGGTGGAGGGTGGAGGGTTGTCTGTGGGAAATCATAGCCACAGGACACCTAAACATGAACAAATCAAAAAATAAATAGATGAAGACTTCCATCTCCAGCCAAAGTGGAATAATAGGAACTACATGCACGCTCCATCATAGTTTCAGACAATGATAAAAGTGGATGAAATGGATGAAACGCTGGTTTTTAAGACAGTGAACACGAGAAAATGAAGGACACTGATCCCCGAGAGATGGGAACCAGATGGGGTGAGCCCTGTAGTCACTGTGGTTACCGCAGATTGAGAGAGGCACAGCAAGAGGGGACCCGGGCAGAGCCCAGTGGCTCCCTGAGTTGGGGAGGCGGCAGGAAGGGTCAGGGAGACCAGGCTGCTAACACACACAGAGAGGAGAGCACTAAAGAGGACAGAGCTGCACACGGATCTGTGGAAGGTGATCTGCACGTGCACACAAGGAAACTTCCCAAGGTGGGTAAATAACCACCCAAAAAGACTAACGGCGATAGTATCTGGAGTTCACATGGGGAGTGGAATGAGGCCTATTCCCACCAGCCAGAGTGGAAATCCTGATGGAATCATGCAGCATGGAGTGAAGCTCTCAGAAGGGTCTTGCCTCTAACGCAGGGAATAATTAGCCCCAGACGAGATGCTGTTCTCATCTAGCCAGAGACAAGTTCATTTCATAATGATAATGACGTCAATATATCAAGAGGATATAACAATCCTAAACATTGATGCACTTGATAACAGAGCTTGCAAAGATATGAAACAAAAACTGATTGAACTACAAGGAGAAATAGACAAATCTACAATTATAGTTGGAAATTTCAATGGCTCTCTCTCAATAATTGGTAGAAAAAGAGATCAGGAAATCGATAAGGCTGTATAAGATCTCTACAGCCGTATCAATCAGCTTGACATAATGGACATTTATAGAACACCCCACCCAACAGCAGCAGAACACACATTTTTCACAAGTGCACATGGAACATTTACCAAGATAGATCATCTTCTGGGCCATAAAACAAGTCTCAGTACAGTTCTCTGATCACATCAAATTGCATTAGAACTCAATAACAGAAAACTGTCTAGAGAAGCCTCAACTATTTGGAAACTATATAACACTCTTCTAAATAAACCGTGGATCGAATAAGATATCAAAGGCAAATTAGAAAGATTTTTTTAAATTAATGTAAATAAAAAGACAAAAAATGTATATAGTGAAGCTAAAACAGTATATGGAGAAATTTCATGTGTAAAAGAATAACAGTCTCAAATTAATGCCTCAGCTTCCATTTTAAGAATCTAGAAAAAAATTAAAACTATGAATTAAACTCAAAGTAAGCAGAAAAATATTGAACAATAAAGATTAAAGTGAAATTAAATGAAAAAGAAAGCAGAAAAACAATAGAGAAAATATTAGTACTTTGAGATCAATAAAAATGATAAACCTTTCACCAGGTTAATCAGAAAAGAAAAGGAGAAGACATAGATTTCCAATGTCAGGATTGAGAGAGATGAAATCACTATATTTAATCCTGAATTAAAAGGATAAGAAGAAAACATTATGAACAACTTTAGGCCAACAAACTCAGTAATTTTCATGAGATAGACAAATTCCTTGAAAAACACAAACTACCAAAGCTCACTCAGAAAGAAATGGATATTTTGCATAGCCATATTTATTAAATAAATTGAATTTGTAGTTAAAAAAATCCTCCTCATAAAGAAAACTTTAAGCCAAGAAATCTTCACTGATGAATTCTGCCAAACATTTAACGAAGAAATAATACAATTCCTACAAAAACTCTTCCAGAAAATTGAAAAGGAGGGAATATTTTCCAGCTCTTCCAGTATTACCCTGATAGCAAAACCAGAGACATTACTTGAAAGGGAAACTGTAGAACAATGTCCCTCATGAACATAACAAACATCTTAACAAAATTTTAGCAATTCGAATCCAACTATGTATAAAAATGATACTACATCATGACCAAGTGGGGTTTATTTCAGGAATGTAAGTTTAGTTTAACACTTGAGAATCAATTAATGCAATTCACTATATTAATAAAATAAAACCAGGCATGGTGGCATGCACCTATATAGTTCTAGCTACACAAGAGGCTGAGCTTAGGAGTTCAAGACCAGCCTGGGAAACATAGCAAGACCTTGTCTCTAAAATAAAATAAATTAGTTTAAAAAACCCAGAAAAAAACATATGAGTATTTCAATAGATACATGCAAAACACTTTAAAAAAAAACCCAAACTTTGATTTTTGATAAAAAAATTTTAGCAAGCTGTGATCAAATTTTCGTGACTCGATAAGAGTATATATACAAACATTTATGGCTAGCATCATACCTAATGATGAAACACTGATTGCTCTCTCCCTAAGATCAAGAACAAGGTAAGTTCACTCTCCCCATTTCTATTTAGTATTGTTCTAGAGGATGTAGCCAGTGTGATAAGGCAAGAAAAACAACAACAAATCATCCAGATTGGAAAGCAAGAAATAACACTATCTTTATTCAGAGATGACATGATTGTCTACGTAGAAAATCCATGATCTCTATAGAAAAATCTACCAGAATTAATAAGTGAGTGTAACAAGGTTGTAGCATGCAAGATTAATATACCAAAATCAATTTTATTTCATATACTATCGATGAATAATTGAAAATTGAAATAAGATATACCAGGCACTAGAAAATATGAAATGCTTAGTGATAAATCTGACAAAAGATGTGTAAGACCTGTGCACTGAAAACTATGAACTATTGATGAATGGCATTCAATAAGACCTAAATAAATGGAGATATATATCATGTTCATGGATCAGAAGATTCAATATTATTAAAATGTCATTTCTCCCTGAATTGATATATCCATTCATGGCAAATCCCAATCAAAAATCAGCCTTCATTGTAGAAATTAACAAGCTGATTCTAAAATTCATATAGAAATACAAAGGAATTGGAAGACTCAAAACATTTTGAAAATGAAGATCAAAGTTGGAAAACTAACACTGCTTTACATCACTTAATTGATACAATATTCAATATAGTAATCAATACAGTGTGGTACTGATGTTAAAAAATGGATAAATGAAACAGACCCATACATATGTGGACAACCAATTTTCAACAAAGGTGCAAAAATGATTCAATGGAGAAGTGACAGTTTTGGGGATAAATAATGGCAGAATAATTAGATATGTATATGCAAAGAAATTAACTTTGATCCACACTTCTCGTGTATAAAATTAACCAGAGACCTCAAAATGGATTATAAACCTAAAACATAAAACCTACTACCCTAAAATTCTAGAAGAAAACAAAGAGAAAAAAATCTTTGTGTGACCTTGGGCTAGCCATAGATTTCTTAGGAAAACATCAAAAGATGCTCCATAAAAGATAAAAATTGATAAATTGAACATCATCAAAATTTAGGACTTCTCTTTGAAAGACACCGTTTAGAGAGTGAAAAGACAATTCACCAACTGTGAGAAAATATTTGCAAATAATATATACGATAAAGGACTTGGATGTGGAATACATGAAGAACTCTCAAAACTTAATAATAAAACAAACCACCCAATGAAAAAACGGGCCAGATATCGGAACAGACATTTCAGTATGGAAGACCAACAGGTGGCAAATGAGCACATGACGACATGCTCGACATCATTAATCATCAGGAAAATGCAAGTTAAAACCACAGCGAGACACACTACACACCTCTTAGAAGGGCTAAAAGTGAAAAGACTGACCATACCAAGCATTGGTGAGGGCATAGAACTACTGGAACTCTAATACAGTGCTGGTTGGAAAGCAAAATGGTACAATCATTCAGAAAAGAGTTTGGGAGTTTCTTTTAAAAGTTATACATGCACTTATCGTATGATTGAATTACTTCACCTCTAGGTGTTCACCCAGAGGAGTGAAAGCATATATGTCCAGACCTGTGCCTGAGTTTTCATAGCTGCTTTATTTGTAGGAGCTGAAAACCAGAAACAGTCTAAACATCCATCAAGCTAATAGATACACAAATGATGGCATATCCAAGCAATGGGACACTACATAGCTATAAAACGTAATGCACTTATTAATGGAACTACATGGACAAATCTCAAAATAAGTATGGGAATGAAAGAAGCCAAACAAAAAAGAGTATGGATTGTATGAATGTATTTGTATAAAATTTTAGAAAATACAAACAACTTGATAGGATAGACACGGGGTCATTGGTTGCTTGGGGGTAGGTTGCAGTCACAGCAAGGGACAAGAGGGAGGGATGGCCAAGGGGCTGGGGGAAATTGGTGGTGAGGGCTGTGTCAGTGATCTTGATTGTGGCGATGTGATGTCAGGGGTATATGCATAGGTCAAAATTTGTCAAATTACAGTAGGCTCTCAAATAACATTGTTTCATTCAACGTCATTTCATTCAATGTCATTTTGTTATAATGTTGATGAGAAAAAAAGCATCAGTTCTCATCAGGGTCGCGTCTGTGTTGAGTTTGCATGTTCTCCCCATGTCTGCGTGGGTTTTCTCTGGGTACTCCAGTTTGCTTCCACTTCCCAAAGCAGTGCATGTTTGGTTCATTGGTGCATTGCATGGTCCCAGGAGGGATGGGTGTGTGTGTGTGTGTGTGTGTGTGTGTGTGTGTGTGTGTGAGTGCCCTGCCGTGGCATGGCATCCTGTCCAGGGCTGGTTCCAGCCTTGCACCCTGTGCTGCCAGGGGAGAGGCCTGACCACCTTTGACCCTGAACTGGAATAACTAGGTAAATAATTATCTAGCTTGTTTTTACTAAGCGTTCTTAAATGTTTGCACAGCTCACATTTATTTCAATGTTTAATATTAGAAGTGTTTTCAGTCTTTATTTAGAAGTTTTGTGATGTTTTTGTGCCCAGAAATATGCCATTGGAACTTCACTCTTGTTTATATCAATGAGCTTGCAGAAACATTGGTTTCGTTGTATGTCATTTTGCTTAAAGTTGCAGTTTCTGAGAACCTATGGACGATGTAAAGTGATGACTTACTGCATATACTTTAAATACGCACAGCTTGTTGTATGCCAGTCATACCCCAATAATAAAGCTGTTAAATAAAAACACAGCTGAGTACTGTGTAGAAACGTGGTAAGCAGTAGAAGAGCTCTGACAGTTGCAAGTGGCTGCTCTTAAGGAGTGGGAATTTCAAGTGAGGAGACGTGAGAAGATTCCAGTTCCTTATTAAATCTTGTAGAATAATAATCTGACTTTTGAAACAACCTACATTTATTACTTTGATACTTTTTCTTAATTAAAAACATAAAGCCACACTGAAACATCCTTTCCATTCGGAAGCAGGCCAGACCAAAGAAGAGGTTGAACTTACGGTATTTCTGCCCTGGGCTTTTGACAGTCCTGTTTGTGTGTTTGCCCGAGTGGAACATTCTACATCCAGGTTGCTGTCCCCCAACCTCTGCTCAGGGAACCGGTGCTGAGGGTCAGAGGTTTGGTGTTAGATGCGGAGAAGGCGCCTGGAAGGGTCTTTTTGGGGCCCTGCAGAGTCCTGACCCAGAAAAGGGAAGGGAAGAGGGCCAGGCAGAAGGGGCGGGACCCCAGGCAGCAGCAGAAGCCCAGGAAGCCAGTGGAGGGGAGAGGAGGATGCCAGGGGCGTCTTGTGTGGCTGGGCCCCTGCACCCTGGCCCCGGCCCGTGGGATGCCCTGTCCCCTCTCTGGGGGCACTTGCCCCCCTCTACTGCCGCAGCCCCGGGCATTCAGCAGCCAGACATCAGGAGCACACACTTGGCTCTGGGTCCCTAACTGCATGGGCTAAAATCCCAGCTCCGTGTCTCCTTGGCCCTGGACTATTTCTGAGACACATGTGGGAACAGAGGTGCTGGGTTCAAATCCCAGCTCGGCCACTTTATACCTGGTGAGCTTGGGCAACTTGAGTGGCTGGAAGGCTTGAATGAGCTAAAGTGCTTTGAACGGGGCCCGGCCCAGAGCCAGGCTCTCTCTAACAAGTGCAGACTGCAACGGTTTCTCCGTCCCTAGCCCGTGGCTGGGCTTGGGCCCCTCATCTCCTCGCTGTCCTCCATCCACCCCAAGTCCGCTGCCTGTCCTGAACACCCACCCTTACTCCATTGCTGAAATTTATACGGATCTCCCAATTCAGGTCTCAGGAAGCAAGGCATGAAGGAAGACAGGCAAGACAGGAAGAAAGACCTTGAGATTACAAAATACTGCGTGACCTTTGGCAAGTTATTGAACCTCTCTGAGCCTCATTTTCTTCATGTGTGCGGTATGCATTATTCTGCCACCTGAATCATAGGGTTGTTTTGAGAACTAAGTGAGGTAAATGTGTAAAATTGTCTAGCACACAGTAGGCACTCAATAATCACTAATTTCGCCCTGCCGTCTCCTTATTCCCCATCCCTCCCAAAGGGCAGGGACCAAATCTGATTCTACAGCACCTGTCTGTGGTAGGTGCCCAGAAAATGTTTTCCAGGTGGGTTGTTTGCCTAGGAGGGAGGCCACCCAGATTTCTCCCCGCCAGCAGGCCTGCCTCGTGGCTGACATATCTATTATAGATGCCTCGCATCCCGATGAATATTTCAATGCAAATAAATAAAGGATGCCACGGGCCTCTCGGCGAGTGGCTCTTTGCAGCTCACTGCACACAACATCTATCCCCAATTCCTGCCCAGAGCCAGGGTGTCCCCCGGGAATCCTTCACTGGCTCTAGCGGGACGAAGCTACTAAGCTGACTCCTTGCAAAGGGGAGGAATATTCTCACTTTGGGGTGGCCTGGGGGACCCTGGGGACCCTGAGCTTACATTCCATAGGGGCCTACACTCGAGTGACATCCACCCAGCTCGACACGCCAAGTGAGCCCCGAGGAGTGATGGGTGTGCTGTCCCCAAGCGCAGTGGCATCCTAAGGTACCTTTGGAGAAGGAGTTGATTGGAAGGCAAATCCAGGGGCCCCTTCCAGACTGATCTAACTCCGGCCCACCCCTCCCCTCCAAGGGGGAAAGTAGGAGCTGGGCAGCCATTTGGCTCATTCATTCATTCACGTGTTCAATAAAGGGTCGCTGAGCACCTTCTGCATGCAGGGGCGGGAGACACGGCAGTGACACGGCACACCAGGCCCCCTTTAGGGAATTCTAAATTGGTCCCCAAGAATCCTGCCCCCCATGTTCAAGTCCTGCCTGTATGATTCGCCCCCTCCCTTGAGTACGGGCAGGACTTGAGGATATGATGGGATGTCACACTGGGACCAGGTTGCATTACATAGCAATGCCGAGGGGGTTGTAGACGCAGTGAAGGTCTCAAGGCAGTTGATTTTGAATTCATCAAAAGGGAGGTTATTTTATGTGGCTCTGAACTAATCACATGACAAAAGTCTTTACAAGAGAGACTGGGCCCTTCTTGAAGAGAATCTCTCCTGCTGGCTTTCGGAGGGAGGGTCTACAAAAGGCCACATATGGCAAGGAACCACGGGTGGCCTCTCAAAACTGAGACTGAGAGTGTCCCCTCACCTCCGACAGCCAGAAAGCATGACAGCAGGACCGCAGTCCTACAGCCGGGAGGCACTGAACCTGAGGACTACGGGAGTGGTGACGGCCACCCAGCTGACAAGGGTCAGGGCCAGCCTGCCACCGCAGCACGTGCTCTGGAGTGCCTTGCCACAGAGGCGCTGCGCTCCCAGTGGTTGTAGGACAGCTGGGTGGGGCCGCCAGGCAGGCAAAGGGACAGACAGTCGGTGGCTATCTCAGCTGGTAACACATGCTGTGACACGTGGCAGACGGGTGCATGGAGCTCCGTGAGGGCGACTAGGAAGACAGGGTGAAGTGAAGGAGTGGAGTGGAGAGGAGGGGATGGCAGGGCAGGGGAGGTGCCTTGGGGGACGCCAAGAAGGATCAGCCAGAGCAGTTGGAACCAGAGTGAGGAGTCCGGGACGGGCACGCTTTGGGGAGGCCCTAGGGGCTGATATGTCAAAAGGGTCCATATAGACTAACGACTGGCAAACTCATTAGATTTAGGGACAAAGAGACCTCTGCCAAGTGACCTTGAAGAGACCAGCGTGACTTCTGCAGCTGCCTGGTGGCACGGGAAAGGCTTGAGCTTGGGTGTCGGGAGCCCCGTGCTCAAGTCCGTTCTCCTCTCCTGACTTGCTGTGGGTCCTCGGGCAAGTCACTGTCCCTCTCTGGGTCTCGCTTTCCCCGTCTACAAAACGGGGCTGCCGATCTACACTGACCCACGCACAGGGCCATCGTGAAGGTCACGTGAATAGGCAAGCGCAAAAGTGGCTTGTAAGAGTGAGGGGATCTGGATTGGGCCCCAGCTCAGCCGCTTGCTAACCGTGTGACCTTGGGCTGGTCACTTAACTTCTCTGAGCCTCAGTTTCCTTATCAATATAATGGGCGCAGTGAGAGTCCCACTTCCTATGGTGTTGTGAATAGCAAGTGAGATGATGGCTACAAAGTGCGCAGTTGCGTGGGCGCATGCTCGCTGGCGCCGCCTAGCTGTACAGAAATGCTCGTGGCGAGAGGTCCGGAGCAGGTGGGGCTTGCTCCAGCTGTTGCCTTACCGCCCCAGCTTCTCTGTCCCTGGACAAGGAGGATCCATTGGTCAGTGTGGATCTGCCTGGCTCGGTCCTTCTGGCACTCAGATCCTCCCGCCAGCCAGGTGACCAGGACTTGGTTGTCCACCCGCACAATGGGCACATTGCAGGTGGTACTTGTCAGCATCGTGTGAGCCCCAAAGAAGCAGATGGGCTTGCAGAGCTCAGAGGCCTCCTCCCGTGCTCTTCTGGGCCGCCGGGAAGAGGCACAATCGCCTGCACACCATGAGTGAAACGGGGCCCCGAGGCCCCTGTGCCACCCAGCAGGTTCCAGGGCAGAGCGGGTGCGGAGCCCGGCCAGTGAGCATGAGGTGTCTCTGCAGATCCTCCCTGCTGGTGAGGGAATGGCCGGGGGAGGACTCCACGACCCTCGGGGACCCTTCCAGCCTCGTGACTGTGTGGGAGTCTGGTCAGATTGAAGGTCTTAGAACTACATGCAGAAATGGGAGGACAAGCCTGTCTTGTGTGTCCCCAAAGGCCAGCAACGGAAATGAGACAAGGCAGATGAAGGGGCCTCAAACCAAGCAGCAAGTATCTCATAGAACGGGGACAACTGTGGAGGGCCAGGGACCAGTGGGGAGCAGAGACAAGTCCCTGCCTTCCCCAGACTTCCAGGTTTGGAGAAGAGACAGAGAGACAGACAGACAGACAGACAGACATAGACAGACAGCCCCAAGGCACCCAGCTACGAGTCCCAGAAAAGGCACCAGACCAGAAGGAGAGAGAACTCCACAAGGGGGCATCAGAGAGGGCTTCCTGGAGGAAGCGGCATCTCAGCTGGCCCTTAAGCAGAGGGGAGGGTTTCATCAGGCAGACAACAGCCAATGCTCCAGGCTGGGAGCTCAGCATGGGCAAAGGCCCTGTGGTTCGTCTTCCCAGCTAGGCCAGCGTATATCCCCAAACTCAGACATCACAGCCGTCCTCCATGCTCTGTGTCGGGCCCAGAAGATGAATGTTTGGACGCTACAAGAGGTCAAGAAAGGCAGGACTTCCCTGCCTGGGTTCCTAGAGGTTAGTCAGTGGGGTTCCACTTCAGCCAGCAATTCCTGAGAAACTGCGGAGGAGAAGTCCCCACGTCCGCCTTCTCGGCATCTACGGCTGAGCTGGCAAAGGCCTGGGGAGCCCCAGGAAGGGAGCTGTTGAGAGCTGCGGGGGTAGATCGGGTCTCAGGCACGGGGCCTGGCAGACGGAAGGAGGGAGGGTGGGTGCATCCTTCAAGGCTCTTCCACTGTAGGGAAGAAACAGCTGAGCCTTGGGGCGTGGAACGTATTTCAGAAAGGTGACGTTGGCCCCGTCTCCCAGCCTGCCTCTCCACTGTGCCACCCCCCACCCTGGGCTGATGCGCTGGCTGTCAGCGTGAGAGTGTCAGAGGCCCGGTGGACACAGAGCACAGAGAGCATTTTCCCTTTAGTTCCCATTTGTGGTCACACGGCCTGGCTTGAGACAAGTGTCATCCAGCAGGAGCCGCATGGCGGTGGGACAGAGCACGGCATTCCTTCAAAAGGAAATGAGGGCGGAGCTACCGAAAGAAGAGGGACAGAGGGACCGGGTGCAGAACCTCACAGAGGACGGTGGTCTGTACAGCAGGCCCTTGCTAAATCCACCCGCCATCCGAGAGCGGCTTGCTAAACACGACTTCGGCAGGATAACTGGCAGCTGATCCCCCATCCACCCACCAGAGCCCTGTGCCTCAAGGGACCCCCCCTGTTCCGCTGTCCTGTGCTCTGTGTCTCACTATCCTTCCTCCCGACAACCAGAGACCTTACCTTTCTGCTTAAATGCTAATCATATCAAGGCGTCAGCGACTCCCAGAAGCAGGACTGTGTTTTTGGCTGAGACTTCCTGGAAAAGGCAAGGCCTCCTTAGAAAGGTTTGAATTTCAGGCAGTGCAGCATGGAGTGTATGTGGGGGGGCTTTTCTAGGGGCTCGAACACATAAGGGCATACAGACAGCCAGGAGGGGGACAACTCCATCCCGTCTAAGGCCCCCTTGGAGGAAGATGGCTCTTCCAGGAACTCCAGGGCTCCGGGTCCTTCAGGCCTCCCCCCCGTCAGAGATGTCTGTCCGTCCAGCTATCACGCCATCAGTTCAGCTCTGCTCCACAGCCGCAGTATGGGGAGATAGTCATAAAACAGAGACGGCCTGTGTTTCTGGGCCAGAGAAGACATGTCTGTGTCAGAAGGGTCAGAAGAGTAGGCTCGAGAAGCAGGTTGGATAGGCAGATCAGTGACAGAAGTCATCCAACCTTCATCCTTCCCCCTAGCCATTGTCTACCAATGTTCTACCCATTCATTCATCTACCTATACATCCAAGCACCTACCCACTTACCTGCGTAGGCATGCACCCATTTTTGTCCACCCTATGATGTAGGCAATGTCTCTCTATTCATCCATCCATCCATCTTTCCATCCATCCACCTGTCCATCCATTCATCCAACCATCCATCCATCCATTCATCTATCCATCCAACCATCCAACCATCCGTGCATCCATCTATCCATCCATCCATTTATCTGTCCATCCATCCACCCATTCATTTATCTGTCCATCCATCCATCCATCCATCCATCCATTCATTCATCCATCCATTTGTCCATCCATTCATCCATCCATACATACATACATTCATCTGTCTATCCATCTGTCCATCTGTCCATCATCCATCTATCCATCCATCCATTTATCTGTCCATCCATCCATCCATCCATCCATTCATCCATTTATCTGTCCATCCATCCATCCATTCATTCATCTGTCCATCCATTCATCCATCCATCCATTTGTCCATCCATTTATCCATCCATCCATCCATACATACATACATACATTCATCTGTCTATCCATCTGTCCATCATCCATCCATCCGTCCACCCATCAATCCATCCATCCTTCTGTACATTCCTCTACTCATATAACTGAGAACTGCTGTGGGCCGGATCATATGTTGGACACTGGTGATGAGTCCCATTTCACCCCCAAATCCCATCTGTGCCACCTCCCAATATAATTGAGAAGCCAGCTGTAGACACCACTTACTGCATAATTCTGTGACCAAGACTGTGGGAATCACAAGGAACATATACTTATCCCAATGACATTGTACCTGAGTGTTGACTGATCAGTAGGATCCACCAGATAAGAGGAGGAAGGGCATTCCTGGCAGAGGGCACAGTGTGGGAAAGGCTGGGAGGTGCGAGTGGGCAAGGTAGAGCTGCTGGGCAGGTGGACAGCACAGGCTGGAGGTGACCGTGCACAGATAGACGAGGCCCAGGACCCAGGCTCTTGGGATGAACTTTAAGCACGTGAGTCAAAGGCAAGTAATGACCTCTGTGTTTTAGGGCCCTGCAGGGCTTGGGGTTGGGGTGTGGGGCTGAAAGAAGGACTCATGCCCTATCTGGTGCTCCACGTGGAGAGATACTCCTACCTCCTCATCAACAGCGATGGGGCGGGGCACTCTTGCAGCCACACTGACCTCAGAGTGGGATCCTGAGCTAGACTCCAACTGCCCAGGTGTCTGGATGCAGGTGGCAATGACCGGGCTCCAGGGACACAGATCGCTTGCCTTGTATGTGGGATGGGAGCCTGGGCGGCTCAGGGGACAGGTCCCAATATTTAAAACCACCCGGCAAAGCCCTGAGACTTGGAGGTCAGGAGGCCATCAGGGCAGCAGAGGGCCCCGTAGACGTGACAGTGACCTCCAATAACAGGTCAGCAACTTGATGGGCAACGAATAAGGCGAGAATTGGAAAGCAGAGTGCTGGGATCCCAGGTACCTGCCCCATCTGGAGGCCTCTCTGGACACTGGGCGTTGCAGTTGGTCCTCCTCAGATAGGCTGGGTCAGTCTTTACCGCCCAGGCTCTGGAGAGGCAGTGACCTTGAACAGTGGTAGTGGCCACTCCTTGATATAATTCAGCTGATGCTCACAGCAACCTCATGTTCGTATCACCCCTATGAGATGGGTACTGTTATTATCCTCATTTTACCTTATTGTACAGATGAGGAAACTGAGGCACAGAGAAGCCAACTACCTCGTCCAAGGTCATTGGCAAAGCTGAGATTCAGACTCCAATAGTCTGGTCCAGGGTTCTGAGCCACCACCCTCCAGTTCCTCTCATGGCTGTTTACAGAACAAGGTGCTAAGGCGCCATCTGCACAGGAGGACATGAGCCTAGACTGCTTACCCTGTTTTTATTATCCCACCTAGGAAGAGGTAAGTCACAGGCCCAGAGGACAAACTCACTCATCCCTTCGCACGCCCATCCATTCACCCACCTACCTGTCCTTCCTTCTTCCTTCCTTCCTCCCTCCCTCCCTTCCCCTCTCCCTCTCTCCTTTTCTTCCTTCTGTTGAAAAACTACTTAGTATGCCTTTCCTGCCCATCAGGCATCTCGAGAGCGTGCCCAGAACACAGGCAGAGGCCTGGGGGTGGCCTGGCCCGGGCCCAGGCAGGACGCGGCACAGAGCTCACCTCCTGTGAGCAAGCCTCGAGTTAACACATCTTATCACAGTCCAGCCTACAACTGAAAGCAAAAAAAAAAAAACAACACCCCAAACCTCAGGACGGGGGCAATTTAGGAGAACTGGGACTGGTCTTTTTCTGAGCCCAGCCCTGCCAGACTAGACAGACAGACGGCCGGACAGACGGACAGACCGAACAGAGGCAATTATGGGCTGAGCCCACAACCCACCCCGCACGCTTCCGGAGACACGGCCAGATCTGGGGCGTCAATTATTTAAACCCTGATTAACATAGCTCTGCATGTCTTTTTTGGGGGGGCGCAACTCGGAACACACGGCATTGTTATCGCGGAAGAAAAGGGAGGATGAAATATTGATGCGGCCGGCTTTGTTCTCGGCGCAGCAAGAGCGGCGGTTGTAGGAAGCAGATTCCCGCCGTTGCTGCAGCTTTAATTAGGAAGGTCGGTGGCTTCTCGGGCGTCTTGGATTCCTTTAATTTCCACAGAGGGAAGCGGCTTCTGGATTTTATTGAACACAGTTGAATTTTTATTTTCAAAAATCAAAACAGAAACAGTTCTTGGCATCTGTTATGAGCGCTGGGTGTTATTTGCTCTTTAGAGATAAAGTTGTTTTTATACGGGGAGAGAGAGCCAGGGAAAACGGGCCCGGAGATTTGTCCTGGGAAACAGACCCGGCTGGGAGATGGTAGTCAGCAGAAAAACAAACCTGCCCTCGACCCGGCTCTCCCGGGCTCCCCGGCACTCCGGCTGGCCCCAGAAATCCATTTGACAATAAGCAGTTGGGGCTGAGGTTGAGGCAGTTAACTCTTGGGGCCCCGGAGTCTGCCCCAGCTCCAGAAGTTTCTGGGGCAGGAGACGGTGGGGGAGAAGTCTCGGCGGCCCTAGGGACGGAGGGGAGGCCAGGGCAGGCCGCTGGAAGGAAGGGGGACCCGAGAAGGCGGATCCTGGTGGCACTCTTGAAGGTCAGGGCGGTCTCTGAGCGCCCAGTTCCGGGTCCAGGTGCCCTGGGAGAGGATTGGGGTCCAAGTAGCGTCTCCTTTCTCTTCCCCTTTGGATGGGTTGGTTGATGGGTTCCTTTATGGAGCATGTTCTACACATGTTCTGGAAGCCAGGCACTCACAGGCACTGGGGCTACAAGGAGACAGAGCGACAGTTGCCACCTAAACGGGGAGAGCGACAGGAGTAGCCCGTGTGGCCCAGGCTGGGGCAGTGGCAGGGGTGGGGTGTGGGGGGTGGGGGTGGGGGTCTCTCCTGGGTGCTTATTGGAAGGGCCCAGAGGAAAGGCAGTTGGAGCGGGCAGGTGTCAGTCACTTAAGAAGTGACATCCGAGCTGGCTCCTGATGGAAGGACATGGATTCCGAGGCTGGGACGGGAAGGGAGGTGTTCCGGGCGGTGGGCACGGGCCCCGCCAAGGCACGGAGGTGTGCGGGGCAGTCAGTGCTGACCCGAGCCGCAGCGCAGGGCGCAGGTGACCACGAGGTCTGCTCCAGGGGCAGGGGCTCCGTGGGCGGAACCCCAGGGTGCAAAGCGGATGAACCAGGCAGGACACCCAGCCTTGAGCTGGGGGCCACTCTCCCTGCACCTTAGGCAGCCGGATGTGGGTGCCCGGCGTATGTCCACTCGTGCAGCCCTGGCCAGCCCCTGCAGGTGGTCCAGAACCCTCATTTCAGTATGAAGTGGGAGTAAGAGGGGGTGACAGTAGTGGAAGCGTGGAGTGAGGTCCCTTCTTGAGCCGCAAGGCTGTTCCGGTTGCAATGGAGCTAGGCTAGAGTGCTAATTCAACAGACATGGGGTGTGCTCGCTGTGGCAGACACTGCCAGAGCTCCACGCACGAACCCCCAAATCCTTTACCATCTTGCAACACGTGGGATCCCAGTCCTGGATGTGCCATTTCCCCAATAGCCAGCACCTGTGTCATTTTGGTTGCTGGAACACGTTTTGCCTGGATGCACAAAGAACCGGAAGTGCCTGGCACGTACATGCTTCTAGAGTGGGCTTATGGGCACGGGGTGTAAGAACATCACCTCCCCTGCCCCCGAGTGGGATATCGCTGATGTGTGACCCACGCGGTCTCCAGCCTCAGGCCCCCCCACAGGACACTGCGTGAAATGTCCCCTTCCCTGTTCCACCCCCCTATTTCCCCCTATAAATGCTTCCTGAAAATGCTTCCTACTAAATCCCTTTCACCTGACTCTGTCTCGGGGTGAGCGCTGGGGAACCTAACCTGATCATTCGCTGTGTGCCAGGCGTCGTTTTAGATCCCGGAGTCACAGTGTTAAGCAAGTCACACACATGCCACGGGCGTGTGCACATACACAGATGCCTCCACCAAGCACGTGCGAAGCAGTAATCCAGGTGCTGGGGATGTGCGGCAGAGAACAAAACCATCCACAGCCCCTTCCCGTGGGGGGCTGGCACTCTTCTGGGGGAGACAGACAATGCAGACACTAACTAAATAGGGTGGACAGGAAAGGACTCCCTGAAGAGGTGACATTAGAGTAGACAGCTAGTGAGACGGGGAGGGCGTGAGCCATGAAATAAGGGGCGTACAAGTGTTTCAGGGAGACGCGACAGCAAGTGCAAAGGCCCTGAGGCAGGTTGCACTTGGAGCATTTGGAGAATATCAAGGAGGCCAGTGTGGGAAGGGACGAGTTTATGAAAGGCCGAGCAAAGGAGCTAGAGGTCAGCGGGGTAGGGGCTACGGTCACATAGGGCCCTACATTCCACCACACACACTGGCTTTGGTTCTCCCGGAACCAGCAGAGGGTTCTGCATCTCCGTCTCAGTTTCTTCCCCGTTCAGAAGCCCAGGAGGGAGCTGGCCTCAACGGGCCACAGGGACGCCCTGCCCCAAGTGGCCTTGTGAAGAACGGTGCGCTTCAGCGGGGAGTGGCCACTTTCTAAGAAAGAGGCTTTTTGCACCAGCTGCCACGAGAAGGCGTTCCTCTGTGTCTTTGCACACGTGTGCATGCGGACATTAATAGGACCATGTGACACACGTTCGCTGGCGCTGCCGCTTTTTTCTCTCATTCGCTTATTTATTCAACAAGCGTTCTCTGGGCCCCTAGAACAACCAGGCGCTACCCTGGGCCCAGGGGCACCCTGGTGAGCAAGGTGCACGGGGTCCCTGACCAGCGGACCTCACCTTCCAGATGGCTGGTACATAGACGATCAGAAAAACAGTAAAATCTGTTTCAGGGGGTGCCGAGTCCCCTATAGAGAAATGAAACAGGTCGGAGCAGCGGTTCCCACCTGGGAAGATTTCCCCCCCAGCCCCAGGGCACGCTTGACGGTGTCTGGAGACATTTGATCGTCGTAACCCTTGGGCGGTGGGTGCTAGTGGCATCTGGAGGGCAGAGGTCAGAGATGCTGCCGATGTCCTACACCGCACAGGACCGGATCCCACAGCAAGGAATTATTCGGCACAAAATCCCAGCGGTGCCGAGACTGAACAGCCCTGGGTTAGAGGTGAGAGCGAGGCGATGATCAGGAAAGGTCACTCCTGGGGGTAACACTGCCGCAGAGACATGAGTGCAAGTGCAGAGCTGACGACGGGGGAAAAGCATTCTAAGCAGAGGGAACAGCCTCTGCAAAGGCTCAGAAGTGGCCAATTATTTCATATGTTCAAGAAATCCTTATGGACACGGCTCATCTTTTCAGAAGACTTGTGAATTAGGTACGTCGAGGAGCGCAGAGTTCAGCCTGGAATAATTTCTCAACATTCTCTTCCAGTAGAAGGAGGGGATCCCACTCACCAGAAGGGTCGCCGGATCGTTCCTACCCTACACCTGCCTCCAAACTAGGCGTCATGGTGGGAAAGGCCACTTCCCTCTGACAAGCCTCTTGACCCCTCAGACTGGTATCTGTAGCCCCTTCTTCAGGGACAGGGGACAGGGGCAGAGGGGGTAAGCTCTTCCGCTCCCACCCACATAATCGGGGCAGGATATTTGCAAAACCTTTCGTGTCCATATTTTTTTTTCACCTCCCAATAACCTGGAAGAGTAAACATGAGCAGTGGCATCGCCCCAAGCCTCCATTTCATAGAAGAAACTGGACCTCGGGGACAGGTAGAATTTGTCCACGTTTCACAGCTAGCTAGTACAGGACATCGGGCGGGAGTCCTGACCTCAGAGCCCCCTCCGATTTTATAAACAAAGCTCAGCTCTGAGATTTTCTTTCTCCCAGGCCCACACCCTCTTTGCTGTGACATTTCCTCTCCCCAGCTCGAGTCTGCCTCCCAGGGCCCAGCCTCGCTGGAGGTTTTGATTAAAAATGCACCTTCTAATCTCACCAGAGGCCAGAAACATGCATATATGCAAATCAACATCTGCTCTTCTGCTCAGGGAAGGATCTTCCCCAAGTGCTCTGGGAAAAGAGGCCCAGCCCAGTGAACTCAGAAGAGAAGACTCCAGAACATCCGAAAGTCACTTCCAAATCCCAGGGTCCCCGGTGAAACTTCTCTGTTAATGTCATCGGAGGTTCTACTTGAAGGAGCGATAAAGGAGCAGGCCCGTGTGGCCTGCCCCAGGCTGAGGCTCCCTGCTGGTCTAGTTTCTGTGCTACAGGAGACACGGCCTGGCCCGTGGTCTGAGGGGGCTCGCCCCACCGGCCAGCAGGGCAGCGGCAGCTGGTGGTCACTTCTTGGCTCTAACAAGTGTCCTCTTTGCCAACCTAAAGGCATAGAACCCCTTTCTGGGGGAATGACTGTATGAATTAGGGCACATTCGCCAGCTGCTATCACCAGCAAACTTGAGAGTCTCTGTGCTGTGAGGCAATGGAGCTCCATCTGTCACTCCCGTGGTCTGAAATGGTGGCAGGGCGTGAGGATGAGAACGAGCCCGGGCCCAGTGCAAGCAACCGTGCAGGCCCCTTCCATCGTGCTGCCCTGCCCCCCGCTGGGACCTGAGTCCTCTCCTTGGAGAATTGCTTTAAGGTTCTCCAGGCCAGGGCTGAAAGTGACACACGTCGTTTAATGCCCACAACCCACTGGCCAGAATTGAACCACATGGTCTTGCCTACCTGCAGGTGAGGCTGGGAAATGCAAACCAGTGGTGCTCCCGAGAGGGATGGGGACACACAGAAATGAGTGTTCAGGACTGGCCTCTGTCACGGCTATCCTCTCAGCCGGTTGGCGTAGGTGCTTTGGTTGTAAGCAACAGCAACAGGCTAGCATTGGGAGACGTGCTGGCAGATGTCACGGAATCGCCAGTGCAGACGTGGCAGATGTGCTGGGCACCTGGGGAGCAGCACGTGCAGCCATAGTATCATGGTAGGAGTGGCCTGGCCGCAAGGCAGACCTCAGCCGGGGTGGTGCCCTCATCTGTCTATCGCTGGTTCCATGAGCAAAGTCCCCATGAATGCACTTGATGGGCCACGCCTAGATCACACGCCTGGCCCCTGGCTGCAGAGTGGAGGGCAGAGGACCAACCTGCCCTGTTGGCTTCCGCAGAGCGTGGTAAGCAACGGATTTGTCACTCCACTCAAACCGCCCCTCCAAGGGAGAGAGGTACTTCTCCGAAAGGCAGTCAGGATGCTGATTTCAGGAGATTGGGCGATGGGACCCAACAAGGGCTGTTATTGCCATCAGAGCTCTTCTTTTTTGGGTGGACCCACTGAGGACCAGGGAGGGGTAGTCACAGAAGAGGCAGAACTGGAGTCCCAATCTTTTGGTGGTTGTACTAGCCAGCTTTTGTTTGGTGGCGTGTGAAATCTGGTGCCATTTTCCTTTTCATAGCCTTTGAGGGCCGGTGTGTCTTTTCTGATCCTTCTGCCTTCTCAGGGTCTGAGTCACCTTGGTTCTCCATAGAGGAGGCGTGTCTGTAGGAAATCTGACTTGCAGAGGCGGCCCGTGTGGCGGGACTGTGGGGTGTGTAAGACAGGCATGAAACCAAAAGGCATCTGTGGGAGAACTGCAGGGTGCAGCCTCAGAGAAGGACCGCAGAGCTGGCATTTGGACAGGTGGGCAGCATCTGTGCCTCTCCAAGCTCCCCAACACTTTCCATCAAATATCTTTTGGAAAATATGTTTGTATATGATTATATTCCAAATGTGTGGTGGACGTGAGTTGGATTATGAGCCCAGCATCTATGCACCCTTTTGTTGGAAAGGACACCCCAATTTTTGGGGGGGAACTGGCCTTCCTCCACTTTTAGGCCATGTGTTCACATGGGAATGACGTCATCCCCAAGCTCCAGCATGAACATGTGACACAGCCTTGCCCAATCAGAACTGCAGGGATTGGCTCCGGAATGGGCACGTGACCCAGTCTGGCCCAATCAGATAGAATTCTGGGACTTTGGCAAGAGCAATGGAGACAGAGATGCTGTCTTTCTGTTGTTGCAGGTAAGGAGCTAGGAGGTCCACCTAGAGTTGCTAGTGGCCATCGTTCCTGCCACAGGCTGAAACCACACAGAGGAGGCAGTTGTAAGGATGGAGACAGGTAGATCCCTGATGACATCATCTAGTGCCCGGGCCATGGTGCCTGATGCCTGACAAACTTCCGAGCATTTTAGTCCATGACCTCATACATTCCCTTTTTTCTTAAAATAGTTTGAATCAGGTTTTCTTTACTTGTAAATTATAAACGAGAGAATTCTTCATAATATAAAATATTAACTCTGGTAGTCTCAGGTTGTAAGGTTAAGGAGCATTTACCTTCTTCTTTCATTTTACATCCCTGAATTTTATACAATGAACTTGGATTACTTTTATCATTAAAAAAAAGTTTACATAAAAAAATGTTTTCTGTCTCCCCCATGCACAGTGTCCAAAGCAATTTTTCCCTCCTGGCAGCTAAGAAAAGCCCAGCAAGAAAACAAGAGGAGGAGGAGACCAACACATGTGAAGGCTGTTTGTGTGTTTCATGACAGGTTCTGGCTTAAATTATCCTATTTCATCTTCACAGAGGGCAACCAAGCGGGTCCTCTTTATAGCCCCCTATTCTCAGACAAGTCTCCAGAAGATGACCTCTTAACCAAGGTCACACCAGCCGTAAGTTGCAAGATGGGGATACGACTCGAGATTTTCCTGCTGCCAAAGCTCTCTTCTCGCTGTTCAGCCCTACAGCAAACGAATGAGGTTCCGCTCTAACCAGCAATCCCAGGAGGGCTGCTCACCACTGAAGTGAGCCCTTAGGCTGGAGAGGCCCTTAGACCCCTACAGTCAAGGTCTCAGTGCTTGTAGAGTGGGGGCGGGGTAGGCAGAGAGGGTGGAGCAAAGGTCAATGAGATTTGTCTGAGCCAGTTCAGAAAAATTGAGAAATTCAATGACTATTGTATCATTTAAAACCAGGTATGTGCATTTATGTGTCCGTGCATATGTGTATACATCAATGTTTATGTCATCATCACATTTCCGTCTTTGTAATACTATGTTGGGTTGAACCACATGAAATGGGCAGTATTAGACCATTTTGATCTGTAAGAATGGTTCTTCCAAATGGTTCAATCCTACACTTGTGTCCATACCTACATCTATATCTAAATCTGTATCTTTCTATGTCTGTATCTCTTTTTATTTTCATAAAAGGACAAAGATTCCTCTACATCTGAGTCTGGGGGTATCACCCCCCTTCCCCAGACAGAGAGGAAGCGGGGCCTCGAGACCCCAGGGCAGGGGGGCCTGTGGATGGTGTCCCAGCATCCGAGGCCTCCTGGCCCAGAGAAGCCAGCTGCCCGCCGTCCCGCTGCTGACCAGGGGAGGCGCTAATCCAGGGGCACAGCAATGGCCCCTTGGACACTGAGTTGGTCAGGTTGGGGTAGCTCACAGGGGACGGTCCAGGCCGCATCCCTGGGGGGAGGGGGAGGCCGGGGCACGGGGAGGGAGGGAGGGAGGCAGGGGGAAGGGAGACCACTCGAGGCTCAGCCGGCTTCTTCCTTCCTACCTCCCGCCTCTGCTCTGGGCGCTCATGCTGGACAGGACGTGACGGGCCACTGTCCCCGGCCCTGCTGGTCCCCCAGGCCGCTCCAGACCCCTCACAGGCGCGGTGGACCCGGCCCCCAGGCGCCCCTCCTCAGGCCCTGCCGCCTCTGGCTGCCCAGCTCGGCCGGCCGCCCGCTCTGGCCGCGGGGCTGTTTGTGGAGCCATCCCAGGCAGCCCCGAGCTCCTGTCTTTCTGTTTAGACA
This sequence comes from Mirza zaza, assembly GCA_008750895.1. Classification (NCBI taxonomy): domain Eukaryota; kingdom Metazoa; phylum Chordata; class Mammalia; order Primates; family Cheirogaleidae; genus Mirza; species Mirza zaza. The sequence goes on along the minus strand of VSMD01027232.1, from coordinate 17,589 downwards.
AACAAGCAAAGGCCGGTTCAGTTACCTCGGGCGGCTGTGAGGCGTCCAACACAAACCGAGGCCGCCCGCCTGGCGTCTCCACTGGCCCCGGGTTCGGTTCGGGCGGTCCCAGGACATTTGCCTTGTCCCTGCTCTGGCCCTGTTACCCGACTCTCCGTCTCCTGGGAGGCCGTGTGCTAGGAGACTAGGCAGCGCCAGGCTGAGAAAGAAGACTCAGCCCTGACGTCCTTAGTCCCGGGCGAGGCTGAAGCTGATTTGTACCCCTGAAGCCCTGCCATGTCCTGCTTCAGCCTGTCCAATACCCATTTATCAGACGGGAAAACTGAGGCCAGAGGGAAGGGGCTTTCCAGGGTTACACAGTGAATTTGATACAAAACCTTTAAAAGCCACAGCCAGAGTCAGGAACTACCTAGTAGGATTTGAGGAGCAATTCCTAAGGGACTGTTCCTCCATGGACCTCTTCCCTAAGGTCCCAAATTTCCATTGCTGGAGCTCTATTCCTTGAGACAAGATGTGCCAGCAAAAATCTCCTTGATAATGAGTTAAGGAAGAAAAACAAGGTATGCACAACTCTCTAAAAGTATTTGGTATTCTACAACATATATATTAATATATACATAATTTTAAAAATCACACACACACACACACACACACACACACAGAGGCTTGGATGACTATATCTGGCAGTGGATTGAAGAAACTATTACACAAGCAGAGGTTGCCTCTGGAGAGAAAGATACACAACTGCAGGAAGACTGACTTTTCATTGTGTGCTCTTATGTGCAATTTTCCTAGGTGCATTTTTACTTTGCAGTAATAAAAACAAAGGCAGACACGCACAGAGCCCTTACTAGGAGCGGGCTCTGTTCTTGGGTGCTTTATATGTACTCATTTCATCCTTGTAACAGCCCTACCGATGGGTGTCTTACTGCTATTTCCATTTCCCAGACAAGGAGACTGAGGCATTAAGATACTAAGTATTAAATAACTTGCTTGAGGCCACACAAGCCAGTCGATAGAACCAGAATTTGAACCCTGATAGCTCAGCTCCAAAGTATAGACATTTGGCTTCTGTATTAATCTGCCACTCTTTAAAAAAAAAAAAAAAAAACTACTAGACAAATAAACTAAAAAATGAAAAGGTGCATCTTGGGGAGGGACAGGGAACAGATGTCCAGGTGGGTCACCAATAGCTTCCTCTTGGCTGCAAAGCCTTGGGCAGTGAGGGTCTATCAGACTCACTTGAGTTGTCCTAGGAGCAGGGAATGGGGCTGGGCAGGAACCCCACTCAGGGGGCCTGGCAGGGAGGGGCTGGCCCTGGAGCTGTGGGCGCTTGGTGGGTGGGAGAGAAAAGGACAAATCCTCCAGACTGCCCCAAACCTGCCCATCGCCTGCCAGCTGACCGGCGACAGAGGGTGGGTAGGAGACAGAACCCAACCCCAGATTGAGGAAGATGCTGAATTTCAGGACTTGCTCATTTGGCACATGCCTCGGGAGGCTCTTGGCTCCAGAGCTGCCTCCTCAAATTCTAACTATGGGGTACAAATAAATAAATACAGTTGACCTTGAACGACAGGGCTTTGAACTTCGCAGGTCCACCTACACCTGGATTTTCTTCCTCCTCCTCCACCTCGGATAGAGCAAGACCGAACCCTCCTCTTCCTCTTCCTTCTCAGCCCACTCAGCATGAAGATGATGAGGGTGAAGACTTTTCTGATGATCCATTTCCACCTAACAAAATAGTAAATGTATTTTTCTCTTCCTTATAATTTTCTTAATAGCATCTTCTTTTCTCTAGCTTACTTTATGGCAAGAATACAGTGTATGATACAAATAACATACAAAATATGTGTTAATAAACTGTTTATGGTACTGGCAAGTCTGCTAGCCAACAGTGGGCTGTTTGTGGTTAAGTTTTGGGGGTGTCAAAACTTATTTGTGAATTTTCAACTGTGCCGGGGGTTGATGCCTCCTAACCTCTGAGTTCTTCAAGGGTTATTTATAAATAAGTAAATAAATACATAGTAGCAGCAATAATAATACTAGATTAAAGATGGCCACAGATGACTACTCTGATGAATGGAATACGGTGGGATTTCCTGATCCAGACCTTAAAAGACCAGCAGCTTCGACTTCTTACCTCTGGGGACACGCACCCTTGGAGCCCTGAGCCGCCACCGTGTAAGAATTCCAGCAACCCTGCTGGAGAGACCAGAGAGGGGAGAGGGTCGCAGAAGAGCCCCGTCTCCCAGCTGCTCCTGCCACGGCAGCAAGAAGGTGAGTGAAGGCACCTTGGAGTGTCCACGGTAGCCCGGTCCCCAGCTGATACTCCGGTGACCCCAGTGAGCATCACTGGGAGCAAAAGAATTGCCCACCAGGCCCCCCCTGAACTCCCAACTCGTGTAACCGCTGCCCATCAAGGAAGAGAATACTGCGGGCAACCCCAAGCCCGGGGCGTGTCCCCAGACAGTCACCACCCCTTCTCCACTCAGAGAGAGCCACCATCCACACTCCTCCATGCTATTTTCATCTCTTATAAAAGTTGTTTTAGCATTCATGTACACATATTTAAATATTTAGTTTAATTTTACCCCTTTTTGCCCTTTATGCAAGTGAAATCACATAGTACACATTCTTTTGTGTCTTGCTTCCCTTACTCAGTATCTCATCTGTGAGTCACCCATGTTGTCGCAGAGATCAACATTCTGATCGTTTTCTTTGCTCTGTAGGACTCCAGTGCATTGCTACTCAACAACGTATTCATCACTTCTAGTGTTGATTTGTTTCCAACGTTGGCCTCTTCAATACAATGCCACTGTGCTCATTCTCTTTTTTTATTTATTTTTTCTTTGCGACAGGGTCTCGCTCTCTCACCCTGAGTAGACTGCAATCATAGCTCACTGCAACCTCAAACTCCTGGGCTCAAGCAATCCTCTTGCCTCAGCCTCCCAAGTAGCTGGGACTACAGGCATGCGCCACCATGCCCGGCTAATTTTTTCTATTTTGGGGTAGAGACGGGGTCTCGCTTTTCTCAGGCCGGCCTCGAACTCCTGAGCTCAAGTGATCCTCCCACCTCGGCCTCCCAGAGTGCTAGGATTACAGGCGTGAGCCACCGTGCCCTGCCCTCATTCTTGACCATGTCTCCTAGTAAATATGAGCTCCCATTTCTCAGTACATGCCAAGAGGTGGCATTTCCAGGTATGGCCTGTGTACGTCTTCAACCCTTCCAGACAACGTCCTGCCTCAACCCTCGGTCCCACCGGAAGTGCCTGCGGTTGTGATGTGACCTGTGTCCCGTCGTAGGTTTCATCTGCGTCTCCCTGATGACGGACAAGGTCACTCACCTCTTGGTATCTCTATTAGCCATTCGGACGTTTCTCGTCTGGGACCTGCCTGTTTAAAGTGTCTCCCTTTTTCTCCACTGACTTTCTAGGATTTAAATCTTTTAATTTACCTCTAACTTTTAAATACTTGGGGACTCTAACCCTAAAATACAGATGTCTGTCTTTGATAGAGACAGTAGACTCTGAGCGCCCTCGGCTGCAGTTCCTGTACGTTGACGATAGACTGGGCTGAACAGTGCAGAATCCCTCTAGACAGGGTGTGGGTCGCCAGGGCCCCACGTGCCTGCTGCCAGGCCTGCCCCGGCCATTCCTATGTGACGCTCCCCAGGCATTCGGATTTGGGTCCTCTGACTAATAGTCTCAGAGATGGGGTGGATCACCCCATGTCTGTATCCACCCCATGTCTGCTCCTCACCCAGCCTGCGTGGTGGGTTCATTACAGAAATGGCCCCATGTGCTCATGCCTCATGTATCTGTGTCCTTCGGTAGCTCCCCTACCCCCCGCCCATGTGACCTGCTGTGGCCGATGGAGCAGCAGCAACCCAAGCAGGGACTTGCAAAGCATGCGAGCGTTGGGCTGCCTCTTGCAGCTCTCGGAACCTCTAAGCAGGGCTCGGCTGCTGGAGAGTGAGCAGCCTCGTGGAGAGAAGCCGAAGTGGCCCCGGACGTCCTAGCTGAGACCATCCTCCCCAGTCGGCCCCAGGTGATCCACCAGATACATGAACAAACCCAGTCGAGATCAACCAAAGCTGGCCTAGACCAGAAGAAATGCCCAGCTGAGGTCAGCCCAAATTGCTGCCCTATAGAATTGTAAAATAACAAAAGGGTGTTGTTAAAGCTACTAAGTTTTGGTGTGTTTTGCTCCGCAGCAAATCTAATTGATTGCCAGCAGAATATTCCATGCACCCAAGAAAGTCAGGGAGAAATGTAGATGTTTGGAACCAGCTTCCACATCCATCTCCAGGTGGGGAAACAGCTGGCCCCGGGCCCCAGGTCCCCTTCCTGAGTGGCTGGGGACTGCCTTGCCTTTCCCCCCTGTGCCAACCCCAACTCCCAACCTCATTTACCCGCCCGGGCCCTCACACGCCTCGTTTATGGTGACCTCACCATCCGACAAAGAGCCCAGGCGATAACCCAGTGTAATTGGTTAATATTTTCTCACCTTAATTAAAAGTCCAAATGGGAATATTGGCAGCTTAGGCCCTCATTTGAAAATTGAGTCATATTCCCATTAACAGGGACGTCTAATTAAGACATCCGTTAAAAGTCTGTAACATTAAGTTAATGGGGGAAAGCCAGAAGGAATTCAATTAGATTTTATTTCTGTAAAATTAATATTAGCAACTTTAAAAAAATGTTCCCAATGCTGATTGTTATTCATAAAAGGTTCTCTGAGCTTGAGAATGGGGAGTCTCGTTTAGACAGTCTTAAAGATCAGGCTAAACTCAAATGGGATTCTAGCAGAAGACAGACTGGATGCGACAAGTCCTGGATGGAGAAGATGGCATTCTTGGCTTCCCATCCTGGTAGTCCTAACCCAAGAAGCTCCAGGCTGGAGCTTGCTGAGGGACTTTGGCCAAGCCACTTAGCTTCGGTGGACTCAGCTCACCCTTCTTCAAAGAAGACTAGCAAGTCCAATTGTGACCCGATATTTCATAGGTGTGTCTTGATGCCCCAAGATAATTAAGATGAAGACTTGCGAGGAGGCAAACTTGGTCCAAAGGGAAGGAAGAGGACGAGGAAGGAGTTTAGATTGGACCCAGGCAATATGTAATACTCTTTAGCAGGGATTCTTCTAGAATGCAGTGGGCCCTCGATTAATGGCAACTATTGTCTTTATTTTATCAGTGGTTTAGGTTCTGTGAAGGAAAAATTGTAATAACTTTATTTTTTGGAAAAATAAAAAGTTATGTGTTCAATCAAAAAATACAAGAAGTTAAAAAAATGTAAAACATGAAAGTCAAAACAAAAATCAGTCTAAATAACCATTGTTCACATCAGTGCAACTTCCTCCTGCGTTTGCAAAGATGGAAGGGCGGATAGATCAATAGAAAGACAGGGAGATCGATCCAAACAGAAACAAGGCATAAAAATGGGCTCCGACTATGTACGTGGCCTTGAATAAAAGCTAGTGAATATGTTTAGCTTGAATTTAATGGAAGAAAAGCAAACTGTTGTGAAACGAAAAAGATTGCTGCATGTTTCAAGAGATATTCATTTCTAAAAGAATCAAAGTTTAAGAATAAAGATTGTGGAAACATTAAAAATATTAGTCTGCATCAGAAGGAAAGCTTTTGGCTGCAAGTAATAAAAGAACAGACCATGCTGGCTTAAATAGTGAGAGAATTTATGCATTCAAAGCAGTCTAGTGTTTGGGGGCTTCCAGTTATGCTATCAGCCAGTTTGATGATTTCATCAAGGACCAGAATGTTCTCTGCTACCCCAGAGGTGGCTCTTCCCTGAGGATGGATTCCTCATGGCTGTAGGACTTCTTGGTGGGAAGATAACTAACCTTATAGAGCTATCACGTATCTGCTTTCTCTGCAATCCTCACGGCCACCTGAAAGTAAGCTACCATTGTTACCCAGACAAGAAAAGGGAGGCTCAGAGAAGTTAAGGAACTTGCTCAAGATCACACAGCCAGCAAGTGGCAGAACCAGAATTCCAAAGACTCTGGAACAGATTGCATTACTGTCCCCGATTTTTCACCCTTTGCCGTGTGATTTTACAGTACCTCCCGGTAAAGGGGTGGGATATATTTCCCCATCCATCACTCTGGGTTCAAGTATGTGACTTCCCTGGGCCAAGCTCATGAGACAGAAGTGATAGTGTGCTAAGTTTGAGTGTAGGCCTTCAGAAGTTTCATGTTTACATTTTTTTTGTTATTGTTGTTTATGAGAATATCCCCTGGCAAGCTAACTGGCCAGTGCTATGAGAACATGCCCTGGCTAGCTCACTGGACCAAGGAGGATAAGGGACAAGAAGGACAGACTTTCAGATCTTCAGGTAGAGCAGAGCTACCCCAGCTCCATGGTCTGCATCAGCTCATTTCTGGCCGACCCACAAATACACACACAAACCCAGCTAAAAGTCAGTGGAGCTATTCCAGCCAACACACAGATGCATTAGCTAAATTAATGCTTTTTGTTATGAGCCGTAACAATGGTGCTTATTGTTAGCAGACGTCGTGGTTGTTACGCGGCATCATCATGGCGGTAGCTGACTGATACAGCCTGACTCCAGAGCCCGTGCTCTTAACTATTGCTCCGTCTGCCCGTGCCATGTGTGTCTGTCCTTCACGAGATGGGATCTGTCCTTCCTGAGCGAGGCGAGGGCTGGAGGCTGAGGGGGGTGTCTCGCAGCCAGGCAGCAAGCCTCAGGACTCTGGGGCCACCGAGGGCTGCGTCTCTCAGGCACGTGGCTGAGCAACCAGCCGGTGCCACGCCGGTCCATCACGCGTTGCTGTGGATCCACAGGGCATGAGAAACTCTTGGCGCGTTACTGCCAGCCAGGCATCCTCTGGCCTCCTCTGGGTGTCCCCTCCCACCACTTTTCAAATTCTCCCTCTCTTGAGTCTGGGCTTATTTGTACCTTTGGAAACAAGGTAGTGCAGAGGGGCAGGCAGTTTCCAACCGGCCCTGCCCCAGGCCTGGAACTCCGGCCCTTACAGGGTGAGCGGCAGCTCGTCAGCTCAGCCCCTGCCCTGTTGCTGTCTCTGTCCCCAAACTGCTTGTGGCTCCCCCAAACTCCCGCCGTTCTCTCTTGCCTCCGAGAGGCTTTCTATATGCGGGGTTCTTTTTGCTGGAACGTTCGGTCACCTCATGTCTTAAGATAAGTTCTCTGGAAACAGATCGGCATGGAGATTTTTACGAGCGGCTTTCTGAGCAATTGCTCCCCGGAGAGGCCTGTCGGAGTGCGGGTTCGGGGAGAGCCTAGTCCAGTCGGATCCCTCAGGGAGCCCTGGAGAGCGGACGGCGCCAGCGTCGCCCCACCGTGGGCGGGGCGGGGGGCTGGGGTTCCGTACCCCACGTCATCACTGGCTGGGTCTGCGTCCTCAGGGTGGTCGCGGTGAAGGGGCTGCCTGCCCGAGCAGACGGGAGCAGTGGGGAGCCGTGGCAGCCCCAGCTACAGTGGCCGGGGCGGGTGCCCCAGTGCCGACCACCTTGCCCTGTAGGTCTCAGCTTTGATGCCACTTCCTCCAGGAAGCCTTCCAGTGTTCCTTCCCCTTGGCTCTGTTGGTTGGTTCTGATCTATGCTCCCATTGCTCTTCCTGCCTCCCCCTTTTACCCTCCAACATACACATATTAAACGTCGATTCAATGACTGTCTTCCCACTAACGTCACCTCCACTAGGCAGAAACTGTGTCAGCCTTGCTTGTTGCTATACCTTCAGCACTGGCACACGGTAGGTGCTCAATGCATTTTTATGGAAGGGAGGAAGGAAGCAAAGAAGGAAGCAAGGAAAGGAAGGAAGGAAGGAAGGAAAGAAGGAGGGAGGGAGGGAGGGGGAAGGAAGAGAAGGAGGGAGGAGAGAAAGCAGGGAAGAGGGAGAGAGGAAGGGGGGAAGGGGGGAATGGGAGAAATACAGGGAGCTGGGTCCCTGCCAAGTCCTCATAGAATGAACCCTTGAACCCAAAGTCTGGGAGAGCAGGGTCGTGTCCGGGCCATGCCGTGAGATGTCTGTGAAACGCGAACTGGGCCAGGATTAAAAGTGGCCCGAGGATCTGGTTACCGAAGCTCTGAGCGCCCCAGGGTGCCGTCTCGGCTGGAACCAGCAACTGTCATCCCGGCTCGTGAAGGGGACCCTGCTTCTCCATGGCAGTCCTGACCCCGCCCCCAGCGTCCGGGGCTTCTGCAAACCCAGGAGCCCGACCTCAGCTTTCCCGTCCGGGCGCCCCCCCCCCCCGACCCTCCCGGATGCAGATTAGAGCTATGAAGCCCAGCACAGGTGGTCTTGTCCAGCCCCACCCCTGAACAAACGGGGAAACTGAGACACAGAGAAGGCCGAACTGGCCCGAGACCACGCGGCCAGCCCAAAGCACCTCTAGGACGAGCATCCAGAGCTGCAGGGCCCAGACACGCGCTTCCTCTCCTGTCTCGGGGGCCCCTGCACACTCCCGGGTCCAACCTTGAGATCAGCCACAGGGGATTGGAAGGAGAACCCGGGCAGACGGATCAGCCGCTGCAGCTAGTAGGAGGCACAGCAGACGGTCTGGGCCCAGCCCTCTCCCCTGACACTTGAGGGGCTTCCTCCGCTGCGACGCCACAGTCGAGTCCCCACATTCAGGCCGCAGCCACAGAGCCTCAGACTTCAAGGGGAGATTCTTGAAAATCACTGAGCTCAAGTGCCTCCTGGTATAAAAGGTAAACTGAGGCCCCAGCAAGGTAGGAACAGAACCCCAAAGGCATGTAGTCACCTTCAGTGCAGAACCAGGGCTAGAACTAAGCTCATTTTGCCTCCGAGTCTGAGATTTTGTGGCAAAAATGACCTATTCTCTATCCAAAGCCATCACTCATACCTTCTTCCTGCCTGCTAATCCAGCTCTAGTCACTGACAGGTTAGGGGCAATGTGCTAAGGATGGCTTATCTTACTAAGTACAAAGACAAAGACTCCTTAGGAGAAAGCTTTTGCCTTGATCCCCTGTTTTTCTGCCTTGGATGTAGATGTGAGGACTAGAGAGCCAGCATCCATTTTGGGACAAGGAGGCAAAAATGTGCAGTCCAAAGTCAACGTGCTAAGGATGGTGGAACTTAAAGATGAAGCAGTTGTTAGACCAGGATCACATAATTGAGTAGCTGAACCAATGCCCCAAAGTACCACCCTCTAGATACCTTGTTATGAGAGATAAATTCCTATTAAGTTAGGTCACAGTAGTAGGCTTTTCTGTTCCTTGAAGCTGGAGGCATTTTTAACTGACAAAGACATCTCCCACACTATTTCTTAACTACACTTGGAGGTGGCCAGGCCATGTGCCAGCACGCCCGTTTCATGCATAGAGAGACTACAGAGTGTCTCTGTGGTTTCAAGCTGTCTTCCCTTGGATGCTTGCAAACTCCAGATTTGCAGAAAAGACATGCATTTCATCTGGGCCCAGGCTTGCAATACGAAAGGGGCGGAAATGTGATGTCCAAACAAACACTGTCCCAGCACATCGTGTGGGTCCTGGGTTTGCAGGAATATCAAATAGCACCAAGCTGGGCCATGGCTTGGGAAACCCTGGCTGCCGCCTCACTGGTTCCTCTGGGGCTTTGTCCTGGGAGCCCCACGGCGGGGCCAGCGGTGGGGCGGGAGGAGGAAGCACGAGGGGTCTCATTACTGAATGGAAAGTGGCTTCATTTTTGGGGAGAAATCTAGCCATCGGAGACTTTGGGCCTCCTGAGAGCTGCTTCAATCAAGTGCAGTAAGAAAACGAGGGCGCTGGACATAAACTTCCCACCAGCTGACTGTCGTTGCACCCTAGAGGCCGTTGTTAAAGCCGAAACAAGTTACGGAGCCACTTCTGGGTCTCTGCAGGACAGGGGACAGACCTGTCGCAGAAGCTGACCTCCTGGGGGCGCCCGGCTCTGGGGTCTGAAGGCCTTCCCAGCCTGTCCTCACCCTGGCTACCGCCACGTCTCACTTCGAGGACCATGGGATGGGGCTCTGTCTTGCTCGGTGGACCTGTTTTTAGAAGACAGGGGCTTCCTCTTGGAGGAAGTTCTAAGCTTTCCCATTTTGCAGAGGCTTTTTTTTTGTTTGTTTGTTTCATGCAACAGCTCGGTGAGTTAACGCTCGCTGCTGTAACAGACACACACTGAAACGTCAGTGCCATGACACGATAAAAGTTTATTTTCTCACTCGCATTATTAGTTTAAAGCAGGAGTTCCTGGTAGATAGAAGACTTCCGTGGTGACAGGGACATGGGCTCTTTCTCTATTTAGGTTTCACCCTCCCGAGGTCCCCTGTGTTAATCTATAGATGATGCAAACTAAGGGAAGGCAGGCCTGCGCCCTTACTTCCGTGCGAAATAGAAATGCGACAACTTGCTCGAGGCCCCACAGGGTCCCACAGGGGGACACGTCCAGTTGTACGATGCACAGGGACCACCAGAGGCTGTCTCCCCCGCACTGTCCCAGATCCACTCAGGCAATCCCTCCACCCTTCACTGCCATCAGCCCAGGTCTCCAAGTGGTGTCACCTGGGGCCACCTGGGGCTGGCCGTGTCCTCCCTCCCCGGAGCCTCTGAGCATCATGTTCTGCTCCAGCTGCCAGTCTGTCCCTCCCACCTCGCAGGCCTGGCCCCGGCTGTGCCTCCTGCCACCCCGGAGCGCACGATGACAGTATTAGCCCCTGCGGCCGACAAAGGACATAGCCACGGGCCAAGCCAGGCCTGACGCTTGAATACCGGGCGATGCAGAGAGTGTCAGCCGTGCGCTGTGACCTCTCCTCGAGAGGCCCCGCGGATCGTGCACAAGCAGGCCGGGTCCCAGGTTCAGCTCCTGCCCGCGGGTGGCCGGCTGGCGATCGGTGAGCCTGCGGAGGCTGCAGTCTGCCTGTCTATAAAGTGGGGGTGACGGATCCCCACCGCCTGGGGCAGGGGGGAGGCGCCGGTGGGACGGGGTTGCCAAGCATCACCGTGGGGGCTGGCGCGGTTTAAGCACAGTGACTGGCCGGGGTTTGCTCCGGGTGTTCCAGACGTCTCCATTTGCCCCTCCACACCTGGCCTCCGCCCCCACGCCCTGCTGTCTGGCTGGAGACAACGGTGCCTGCGACAGCGGCCAGGGGCCCCCGGCTCTCTTGCTTCTGGTAGGATTTGGCCAACAAAAGGCTCCATCAGGACCTGGGACGTCTGTCCTGCAGCTCCTGCTGCCGGGGTGCCACATCTCGGCCGCACCCCGCACTGATGGTGACCCCCTGTACTGCCCACTCCCGCGTCTGTAACAAACACCTTCGCTTGCACCTCCTGGATCACCCCGAGGTGCTGCCCCGTCCCTTGCCAGGTCCCCAAACCTGTCCCTGCCTTTGGAAATAGTGTCTTTATGAACTTCGCCTCCTGTTACCTCGTTCGGGTGTCCTGTGTGTTCCCTTCATGTCCCTGATTCACCACTGTTAATCACTTTTACCTATCCTTTAATTTTTTTTTTTTTTGAGGATTTTTCCCCCATCCATAATCACGATAAATTTTCTCTGAGGAACACCAAACCCCTAGTCTACAGCAAAAGGGTCAGGGACCCAGAGAGGCAGAGCGCCTTGCCGAAGGTCACACAGCAAAGGAGCAGGGAGCCCGGTGGGCGTCCGCGACCATCTCCTCCCTCGCTTTTCCCCGGGGTGAGCGGCGCAGTGGAGTAGAAGCTTGTTTCCTCCGGGGCCAGGAGGGGAAGCTTTCAGACACAGTGATCAGAGGAGCTGGGCTGTGGGAGAGACTTCAGGCGAGAGCCAAAAAACAGCAAAGGATTCAGAGCTGGAGACCTGAGTTTTTAATAATAAATAAACGCCAGGATCGGGCCTTCACGGGGAAGCCTCGAGGAGTCTGCGGCCAGCATGAGGTGCCCAGGAAGCCGGGCAGGGTTCTCTGGTCACTGTCCAAGTGGTCGGTGGGACAGGGTCTTGGGGGACGATCTTCAAACCCCAAAGGGGAGGAGCAGGGAATATTTTGGGATGATCCCTCTTTTCATACAAATAAAGGGGCCCTTAGAAGTCGTATCAAGTGTCTGGATTTCCTCGGCTGTGTATTAATCCGCTTTCATGTGGATTATGCAATCTTGTCGTGGAGGAAGGAGCAGCCGGGCACTGCACAGGCAGCTCCGGAATCAAAGGGGACCCACGCTGCGCCGTGGCCTCCCCAAAGCGGCGCGCGGGGGCTGGGCTGCCGCGTGGCGCCCAGGCTTCCTCGGCCCGAGGGGGCAGGCGTGTGCATGCCCAGAGGGAGCCAGGGAGGCCAGGGCCAGCGACGAGGACGGGTGCATACAGAGCAAGCCAGACGTCCCGGCCGGGGGGCGAGTTTGAATTCCATCCCTCGGTTGCTGGGCAGACACGCAGCCCCAGCGAGGCGGGACCCTCCGATTTCACAAGAGAAGTCAGAAAGCCAGGTTTCCCTGGGCCTTTAAATATGGATGGCAAATTGTGGTGTCTAGGAGATTTCCATTACACTAGGCAAGGGCCACCGCGGGCTGCCCACGTGCCACCTGCGCAGAGTCAGTGTGTCAGAGGCGTCTGCTTTGGGGCTTGGGAAAGTATCGGGGTGTTGACTTGGGCCGAAGACCTTCAGCCCTGTCCTTTTCCCCTCTCTTTTTGCCATGCTCAGATGCTGCTTCTGCTCTACTCAGTTTCCTGGTGTGACAGAACCAGCACGAGGTGAGCGGTCGCTATTGGCAGATGTGGCCTCCAAGGAAGTCATTAAGGTGACACTAAGGCTAGACGAGGTCCTAAGGGCCCCGGTCTGATGGGATTGGTGTCCTTGTAAGAAGAGACACCAGGGAGCCCTTGAATCCTCCCTGTCCCTGTCTCTGTCTCTGTCTCTGTCTCTGTCTCTGTCTCTCTCTCCTCCGGCACAATCTAAGGAAAGGCCACGTGAGGATGCAGCAAGAAGGCGGCCATCCACAAGCCAGGAAGAGAGCCCTCACCAGAAACCGACCGTGCTGGGCTCTAACCTTGGACTTCCAGCCTCCAGAACCGTGGAAAGATAAGTGCCCAGTGTTTAAGCCACTCAGCTCATGGTATTTCGTGTTGGCAGCCTGGGCCAAGACAGGTCCAGGCCTTCGGTTCCAGTGGATGGTGTCCCAGAGCCCCGCATTCCAGCCTGCTGTAGGGTCATCCCTGCCTCACAGGCCTTGCTGATGGGGCCGGTGGTGGCCGCGAGAGTCCCCTGTAGCTACGAAGACCAGTGATCAAGCAGGAGGTGCAGACAGCCCCTGAGGCTCCTAGCTACCCGTTAGACATGTGGCAGGCATGACATCGGTCTATACAGGGTAGTTCCAGGAGGAAGGATTGTATTTAGTAATTCAGGGAATTGGGAAATGGTCCAAATCCTTGAGATGTGGTGGGGCGGGAGGGATGGAAGCAAGGGTTGATGACTTTTAGGAAACCCAGAAGTTCCAGAGCTGTGAGGACGCTGCGGCCCGTGACCTCAGCTGCTGGTGGCCGCAGCACACGAGCTGCTCAGGAGGGACCTGGGCATCGTGAGAAGCCAGCCGCTGCTGGTGTCTGTCACCGCGCACGTCTCTCTTCCCTCCTGTCCTCTTACTCAGAGACTGTCATGTCCCTCAAAGCGTTTCTTTACACCTGAGTCCTGAGACATTAAAATGAGCCCTGCATGGCAGCTGTAGAGATAAACTGCCAGGCCCTGAGATTGGGTCTGGGTTCAGGTCCAGCCAGATTGCCTGTCCCAGCCCCAGAATGTCCCAGATTGCCTGTCCCAGCCCCAGAATGTCCCAGATTGCCTGTCCCAGCCCCAGAATGTCCCAGATTGCCTGTCCCAGCCCCAGAATGTCCAGGCTGGGCTTGGGCAAAGCCAGCAGGTGGTCCGTGGAGGGCGGTCCCCTCCTATGGGGCTGAGGAGACCTCTCGCTTTGGAATCTGTGCCGGACATTCGTCCCTGTTCATTCGGAACGTCCAGCTGCCATCGGGGCTCTGACAGTGTCTCCGCAGAGACTCCCGGGGGTCTTCTGTCCCTGCTCTTCCCCTTGAGGGCGATTTCCATACAGCAGCTTCCTCTCCATGCCCTCTCCCCCAGCACAGCAATTGCAAATGCTGGAAGGCTAAGGGCTCAGCCAGACCTGGGTTTGAATCCTGCCTCTAACTCCAGAGCTCATTTGGACCTCATGAATCCAAGCTTCAGTTCTTCCCTTATAGCCCGGGGGTCAAACCCACAAGGTAAGAGGGAGGCGTGTTCACAGATGAAACGCCAGCACTCTCGTTGGTCCCCTGCTGGTGTTGGGTCCCAGTGGCCAGGTGCAGAATGGGAGAGGACCCTGGGAGACATGGCAGATTCAGAGGGATGACCTCCTCCCCTTGAAGGAGCATCTCCAACCAGCTCTTTGGCTCTTGGCTTGAGGGAGGCAGGGAGGCTCGTGGGCTGGGATTTGGATGATGCATTTGCCCAGGAGCGACACAAATGCTTCATGGGGGCATTCGGTGCTCTTGCAGATTAAGCCACACAAATCCTGCAGCCGCTGAAATCTATTCTGCCTACTAGGCAGGGGACCCAGGCTCTTGGAGTCAGGTGCAAGGGCCACTTTCTTCGGCTCTGGGCTTACGCTTGCTGTCGTTGGATGCCCAGGCTGGTGTCTGCATGATACCCTGGAGCTAGAAGACTCAGGCCAGGGGGAGATGGGAAAATCCCCGACACCTGTCTGTTGTCACAGGATGACTAAGCTGTCCTCGTCACCACCAGGCCTTGTCACAGTGGAATTGAGTTTGCCAGACATGCATTGTAACCCTAAGGTTATCACACAGGGCCAGCGAATAGAGGAAGGGAGCTTGCACTAGCACCTTTGGTCGCTTCTCCTGGAGGCTTGGAGCTCTGGGAGGGTAAGTCCCAGGGACAGACCTTCCCAGCTCTGGCCCAGGCAAGAGGCCAGTCCCCAGGAAACCAAAGCTCCACCACAGTCCCTTTCCATGGAGGGTGATGGATTGAGACATATAATTAATATATGTCTATATATTTATATATAAAAACCCTTACAAATCACATCCCTCGAGCCAGGTCTTTAAATAATGGAAGACTGTAGATTACTGCTTTATTAGTCCCTTCCAAAAGCTTATAAAAATTATCTTTTGCCGCTGGGAAGACATTTTATCAGAATTTATGGCAACTCAGAGAGTCTTGAGATATCAGATTCAGAAACTAAGAAGCTTTCTGTGGCTCTTTCTGCCGCAGACAGACCCCTGGTCTCCGCTCTCCTTGTAAATTAAAATCTCTAACATTATCTCCTTTATGAAATAAGACACTTGGCTCTCCTATCTTGAGCCTGCTCCTTAATTAATATAGACTTGAGAAGGCAAAAACCGTAAATGTGAGTGAGTGGCTTGGAAGGTGGGGGTGGGGCGGCAGAAGGAGAGACTTGGAATCTGGAAGTTGGAAGTTGGGCAAGGGGCAGGTCTTTGACTTGGGGGTTCACATGTCACTAATGGCTTGGAGGGATTTTCCTTTGCATGATCCTCGGCCAAGTCTCTGTTATTGATTAGCCAGCCTGCTCCAGGGTCTCGTGTCTTCCATACTGAAGGGTGTTGAGCTGGATGTTTCCACGCATCCCCTGTTAGGGAAATTCAGGCTCTGCCCACCACGAGCTTATACAGAGCAGTGTTGCTCAATTGTATTCGAGCCAGAAAGCTTAGTGCTCGGCCCACCATGAGCAAAAGTGCAGAAACAGAGTAGCGTGTAGCAATGACAATAAGCAATTGGACAGTGCCATGGCATCCAAGGGCTTGATCGGTGGTCTCGTGTCATTGAGCGGCATTCAGACAAGTTTGGGTGCTCTTCATTTCATTTTCCTAGTAATGCTTTTTTTTTTAAAAAAAAATTGTATTTGGCAAAGTCCACAACAAATAATTTCATTTTGTAGTCCCTGGATTATTTTCTAGATTATTAGTCTAGTTTTTATTATTTTCTAGAGTATTTTCTAAAGTATTTTGCATTGCCTAGGTTATTTTCTAGAGTATTTCAGCCACCCCTCACCTGATCAATACAACTTCACAGACTCGAAAGCACTTTTTAGAACCGTTCATTTGATCTTCACGGGAAGCCCCAGGAGGGAGATCCTACAAAGGACATAAGGCAACTTCCCTGCAGATCAGGAAGGGGCTGAGTCTCAGAGAAGGCAGGTGATTTGCTCGGGATCACTCAGCTTATTATTCTTTGACAATAACTGTCCTAACGCGTGAGGCAATAGCTCCTAGCAGTTTGGATTTGCATTTCCTTGATAACTAATGATGTTGAGCATCTCTTCATATACTTGTTGATCGTTTTTAATCTTATTTGGAGAAATGTCTATTAAAGTCCTTTGCCCATTTAACAATTGGGTTATATGTTTTCTTGTTATTGAGTTGCATGCTTTCTTTCTAAATTTTGGATATTAACCCCTTATCCGACATAGGGTTTGCAAATATTTTTTCCAAATCCAAAGGCTCCTTTTTCATGTTGTTGATTATTTCCTTTGCTGTACAGAAGCTTTTCAGTTTGATGTAGCTTTTCAGTTCGTTTATTTATTTGTCCTTTTGTAGCCTGAGCTTTTGGTGTGATATCCAAAAATCATTGCCACGTCCATTGTCAAGAATCTTTTCCTCTATGTGTTCTTCTAGGAGTTTTGCGATTTCAGGTCTTATGTTTAGGACAAGCAATAACAAGTGTTGGCAAGGGTGTGGAGAAAAGGGAACTATTGTGCGATGTTGGTGGGAACATAGATTAGTGTAGCCATTATGGAAAGCAGTATGGAGGCTACTAAAGAAATTAAAAAATAGAACTACTACCATATGACACAGCAATCCTTCTGGGTATACATTACATCCAAAGGAAATGAAATCATCGCCTTGTGAAGATACCTGTATTTCCATGTTCATTGCAGCGTTATTCATAATAGCCAAGACATGGAAATTACCTGGGTGCTTGCTGATGTATGAATGGGTAATGAAACTGTGATATACATATATATATATACACACACACACACACACACACACACATATATAATACATACACACACACAAAGAGGAATATTATTCAGCCTTTAAAAAGGAAGCAATCCTGCTGTTTGCCACAAGGTGGAGGACATTATATTAAGTTAAATAAGCCCGACACAGAAAGACATTTACTGTATGGTCTCACTTATATGTGGAATCTTAAAAAAACAAAAGTGAAATTTACAGAGATAGAGAATCAACAGTGGTTACCAATGGCTGGATGCGGGGAAGAAATGACAGATGTGGGTCAAAGAATACAAAGTAGCAGATACACAGGATGAACAAGTCTAGAAATCCAATATGCAACATGAGTAGTATAATTAATAACAGTATGTTATATATAGAATTTTTGCTAAATGAGTGCATTGTAGCTGCTCTTGCCACAAAAAACAGGTAACTATGTAAGATGGTGGGTATGTTAATTTGCTTCACTACAGTAACCATTTTATTGTCTATATGCATCTCATAACATCATGTAGTACACTGTCAATATACACAATCAAATTCATTTTAAAACATGTTAACAAGTAGTGAATCTGGGTAAAGAGTATATGGATTCTTTTTGTACTATTTTTGCAACTTTTCTA
>VSMD01027228.1:0-24542 GCA_008750895.1 Mirza zaza | reverse complement strand
AAGAAACAACGGTGATATAGCACATCTTATATTTTCCTGGTTAGAGCTGGAACCCATACTACTAAGTGAAGTATCCCAAGAATGGAAAAACAAGCACCACATATACTCACCAGCAAACTGGTATTAACTGAGCAGCACCTAAGTGGACACATAGGTACTACAGTAATAGGGTATTGGGCAGGGGGGAGGGGGGCGGGTATATACATACATAATGAGTGAGATGTGCACCATCTGGGGGATGGTCATGCTGGAAACTCAGACTTGTGGGGGAAGGGGGGAAAGGGCATTTATTGAAACCTTAAAATCTGTACCCCCATAATATGCTGAAATTAAAAAAATAATTGAAAAAAAAGAAAATTAAAATATTAACAAAAAAATTTTTTAAAAAATTAAATAAATAAAAAATTAAAAAAAAAAACTATTCTAAGAAAAAAAAAAAAGACCATCCCTTCTTTCCTTTGTCATGTCCTTGGCTAACTCTTATTGTACCCTTACTATGTGCCTCACATTGTGCTAAATGCTTTCTTTACATTGTCCTGTACAATTCATCAACTTAAAATATGGGTGCCATTCTTATACTCATTTTACAGATATGATTTAGAGAGATGAAGTAACTTTCTCAAGGTCACATAATAGTGAGGAACAAATTCAGAATTCCAACCCAGGTTTGTCTGATTCCAAATCCCATGAACTTAAACTACAACTTGCACAGCCACCATTAGTTCAGTTGTTGAGTGTGAGCTTTTTCACAATTCTTTCTAGTTAGCTCTTCAGGATGAATGAACCTTAGTTTAGGTTGCCATTGACTACACATTGTGCATCTCAGGCATATATTTTACTTCTCTTCCACTCCGAGTAGCAGTGCTTCCATTCTTCATCTGAACACTACTTTTCCTCAAGTCTCTCCAGAACTGATTTTGCAGACCATATTTCTCATCTTATAAGAAAATAGTAGGAAGAATACCAAATATCTTAATTTCATAATCTTAGTATCTTTAGGGACTTGGAGTTAGTCTTATCAGTTGTAGGCTAGAGAAGGCAATCACTCAACAGTGAGGAGATTCATCAACCTAAGAAATTGGTATACAAGCACTAGCTGAACAAGAATCATGCATACGAACTATCAATCACTTGATTCTGTCCCTCCGAAGTTAACTTTGTAGCTGTGGAAAACAATTTTATGCAGAACTTGGAAAAAGGCAAACAAGATGACCCAAACATGGTCAGAAAGTCCTAGAAAATGTTTTAAAATTGCAGACCTTGCTTTTTCTAGTATTTCTACAATGAGCATTATGACTTATACAATAAATAGCAACAATAAGTGTATTTAAGTGAACGGTAGGTGAACACATAGCAGGATACAGAAACTTTGATTTGCTGTATGTTCTAGCTGAATCTATGTAGGTAAACTGACACTGGCGTGGGACTAAGTGGTCAACTCAAACCAAAAGTGGCCTCAGGGATGTCTAACCCAAACTGAAAAAAATCTAAGGAAACTGGGCTAGAGGGTAAGTTGCAAGTTCACGTCACAATGGTTGGTGGTCCTGGTAGTTACAATGGGATTTATATACTAGTCTTCTACTAAGGCAATACAAAAACTCACTGCTATTGGCTACTTACCTCTGTCACTGCCCACCAGATGTCTGAGTAGGAGACAAAGGAAGCAGTAGGACTAAAAATAGGGCTCCTGAAAACAGATATATGTAGTCATGGCTGTGTTCTAAAGGTTCTGGCTGATTTTCCCTGAGATTAGGGGCAAGAGCACAGCCTTGCATGACAGAAGTTTGTGGGGTTTTGGGTACCATTTTAGTCTTCCTCTCTGGTGCTACTCTGTCCTTTCACAGGAAGCCAGTGGCACAGGATTGTTATATTAAAAGGGTACTAGAAAGGTCTGACTTCAAGAAGTTAAACATCCACAGTGAAGGACCCTTGCTCAGTTCAAGTGTTTGTAGAGTGCTGGGCACTGGGAATACAAAGATGAATGACATTATTCCTGCTGTCAGGAAACTATAGTCTTAAGTGAGAAGACAGACTAAAATATAAACTATAACGCAATACGATAAATGCAATATGAATGATATTTATAAGGTGCTATGGCAATACAAAAAGGGCAACCTATCCTAGCCTGAAAGGGGGGGGGACGTTTAGAATCATGGAATGTTTCCCAAATATAATCTTTGGGAACTAGGGATAGTTCCATGTAACTAGGATGCCAAGGAAGGGGGCGTGAGGAGGCGTGGCAGGGGATAGCCTTATGAGATAGGGATATCCACATCTAGCTTTCTGAAAATGCTAATAAAGAATTACACAGTATGTATAATAAATATTCATTTAGAAATAAATGAAAATAAGAAAAAAAACAAGTCAATATGTCTGAATGAAAGCAGCTCTGGGAGCCAGTAGCAGCCAGACTAGGGCCATCTCACAGAGGATTTGCTTCTATTCCTTAAGCTACAATGTGTGTTTCTAATTCATTTTTTTTCCTTCTCTTTTCTTTCTTTTTTTTTTTTTTTTTTCTAATTTCAGCACATTATGGGAAATTCAGTCATTTTTATTTGCTAGTCCCATTCCTGTGTTTGGTCTGGATATTTACAGAAGAAGAAAAAGAAAATAGCGAATGAATATGGAGGATGAAGAGGAAGGTTATATAACAGATATTTGAGTAAGAAGATCTTTATTTGGAATGTCTAACAGACTTCCCAAAGCCAACATATTTAACTTCTGACCTCCGGATCTCCACTTACAACTCTGTCTCACAGGTAGCCTCCCCCATCTCAGTTAATGATGACGCCAACTTTCCAGCTGCTTAGGCCTAAAGTCTTAAATCCCACCCTTCACTATCATATCCCACGGTGTCAGCCTAGCTCACAGCAACCTCAAACGCTTGCCTCAAGTGATCCTCCTGTCTCAGCCTCCCAAGTAGTTGGGACTACAGGTGAGCACCACCACACCAGCTAATTTCTATCTATTTTTTTTTTTTTTTTTATTAGAGACGGGGTCTCACCTTGCTCAGGCTGGTCTCAAACTCCTGAGCTCAAGAGATCCTCCTGCTTCCGTCTCCCAGAGTGCTAGGGTTACAGGTGTGAGCCATCACACTTAGCCCAATGTTTAATTTCTTGTGTTCCCCCGCTCCCAGGTTGTAAATTCTGTGAGGAATTATTTGGTTCACTGATGTATCTGCTTAGAACACTTAAATGTTGAATGGATGAGTGAGTATCTTCAATTGAAAGCTCCACTTTCTTAGTGCTTCTTCCTGGTTGGTAAAAATAAAAGATAAAAAATAAAAAAGAGAGAAAGCTCCACTTTCTATTACTCAAATTTTCCATTCTTAAAATATCTTAGAAGTTAATATTAAGAAACTGAGGGATGAGTCCTATGCATCTTAATTCCAGAGGCTGACTGAGAAAAGAAAACAAAAATCTGCCTTAGGCATAATGACCATGAGGGAGGACAGAGACACCTTGTGAGCTATTCCTCCAAGGAAGACAGCAATTATAATCTCAAAGATTAGCTGACCACTAATATGTTAACATTTTAGTGTATATTCTTCTTGTCCAGAAGTTTTATATATATATATATACTGTTAAATTTATCAGATCTTTTTCTCCATGGATTTTGTTTGCATTTATGTGTTCTTCAAAGCCTTTCCTACCATGAAGATTATAAACATTCTTCTTTTATGTTTGTTCTAATGCTCATATAATTTAGGTTATAATTTTTTTTGTTTTTTAATTTGTTTGGTCTTTAATCCATCTGGAATTTGTGCTTGTGATTTGTAAGAAATAGGGAGATAACATCATTTTTCACAAATGCACATCATCCCAAACCATAACACTCCAGCCTTTCCTCATTGATTAGAAATATCACCTTATCACACAATCTGTTTTTTAATTCTTTGTTCCTTTGATCCATTTGTCTATTCTGACACCAGTACCAAACTATTTTTAATTACTATGACTTTACACTATAGTTTGATTTTCTGGTGGTAATCTCTGGTCTTAACATTATAATTCACTATTAATTTATTACTAATTTTAGCCTACATCAACCATATATTCAATCATGTGGTAAACATTTTTGAGCATTTACTATGTGCTATGCTCTAGAAACAAAAATACTGCTGACTGGACTCAATTGTCCAAATGTAAATTTGATGGATTAGGACCTAGACTCTACTTTTCTCATTAAGGTTTAAGGAAGGGGGATGGCAAAATTTATTTCTCTTAAATATTGCTTAAGTTGTTGATATATCCAAATCAGCTTTGCTAAATTTTTCTGAAGTAATAAATCTAAATATGAATCAGAAGTTAGAGCTCTAATGGAAAAAGCCTAAAAATGTGGATAAAGGCTAGGGAATGAGAAAAGCAAAATATTGTGTAATATCCTAACATCATTCTTACTATAATTTATTTCCTAGCCTTGGTCTACCAATTAGGTGACAAATGAATTTTCACATAAAAATTAGGGCAAGGTCTTTCCTCTTCCTTTATTAAACTTACATTGAGAGTTACGCACCAAGTCATGCCCAATGAAGCATCAAAACATCCTAGGAAGATCCTGTGTGTATGTGCTCACAAGTACATTTAATTGCATGTTCCTACTCCCTCAGATCACTCACATCAAATGTAATGAGATTAGCCGGGATTCATGACCTAACTTGTCAGCTTAATGCTATTATATTTTATGTCCCCTTCTTTGCTACTGAAGTCAAAAGACTTACTTTAATCTTAATGGCAAACTAGACATTATTGGATGGTCCCTATGATTAAGAACCCACCTTAGTAACTAGTTCTTCTCTTACTCACCACACTCTCCAAAAGAGCATAGACTTCTCTTGCACAGGGAGAGAGTGGTTGGTTACATTTGGGGCTGCCTTCCAGAAGATGCCATATGCGATGAGTCCCAGAGTAGGCATGAGTTGCTTGAGGTTGGGTTTGGGATCACAAAGTGCATATGGAATAAACCAAGACTTCAAGGTTTGAGATCACTGAAGACCAAAGAAATGCCTGGGCCCTGGAACATGTCAGATACATGCCATCTCCCTAAGATCACTAAGAAGGATTAAAGCTCCAGAAAGATGAAAAATGAACATTCAGTTGTAAAATTCAGAAAGCACACAAAGCTGTGACAGCATTGGCCTTTGAAGAACATATCCTAGAACAGTTCTTAACCTGTTTTCATATCATCTGTAGTATTATACAGTTTTTGAGACTCTGACCCAGAGTAGAGATTCAAAATAAGAAATTCTTTTCTTTCCCTGTTTATCTATTCTAGAAAGAAGTACAATCACTAAAAGAGGAAGAGACCTGTTCATTAGCTCTCATAACTACCCCAGAGCTTCTTATCAGAATTTTAGAAAATATCAGAATTTTAGAAAAATATTCAAAGATGAAATGGAAAAACAAAAATTATTGTCCAACTTTAGTTCTCAATCTGGCTGCATCTCTGACTGCTGCAGAGTATTGTTAATGAAATTGTGATCTAGCACTAATCCATACTGAGTGCTGCTCCAAAGGCACAGAGTAAATATTGCTGACAAAACTTCTAAGTGCTCTAATGAGTAGAGGTTGTGAGATGAATAATTCCTTAACTGAGCATGATGCATATATAGGGTTAGAGGTGGAGGGCATGCTTAATCTGGTAATCACTTATAGAAAATGTGGGTAATTTCTCTGGAGAGAACAAGCTCAATTACTCATAATGCACCATACTGGGCAGTGCTCAAGAGAATAAGCACTACTGCCTACTAATTTAGGTCTGGCACACATCCACATTCTCCTGACAACCTCCCTTTCCTCCCTTTTTTTCTCCCAAAAAAGTAATGAAATAATAATGATTGATGGCATGATCTAAGCAGTAGCATAATGGAAGGTAAAAGCTGGGCTTTGGAGTCAGATCTAGGTTCGAATTCTGATACCATCTACTATATAGCTGAGAACACTCATTTCATCATAGCACTCTGCTTTGATCTGCTCCAGAAAGCTGGAGGTAGGCTGTAGTAAACTCAGAAACTGGAAACACAGAACAGCTTTTTCTTACCATAATTATATTTCCGCTAGTGATCTAGTACTTGGCCCATTGATAGCCTCATCAGATACCTGTCTTTGTTTCCCAGGACTCACCCATAACCATAACCAATGACTTCACTAGAAAGGGCTCTTATAAAGGCTCAGGAAAGCTGAAGTTAGGCTATTTATTTTAGCCCTTTATTCAGCTTGTTTTCTCCTGGGAGCCTTCATGTAAGAACATTCCTCTAACACAGCCGAGATTGCCCTCTACATACACTTTGGTTTGCCTTTGTTAGTTTTCATTTTAATCATCTTTCATATGCATTAATATGCAAAGTAAATAAAAATAAAGATTCTGTGCCATACTAGGTGCATTAAGATGTTAACACTGATAGTTAATGATCATTTAGGAACTTGTATAAGATACTACTAAGGTTTCCAAGAGTAAAGACTAACAAGAAATACTAAAGTGGTATACTTAGTACCACCAAAGCCACTATGTTTTGAGATGTAAATTTCACAAGGTATGCATAATTCAGATGACAAATTAAGCCTCAAATTTTATGGATGAATAGCTAAGATATTTTATTGATCTCCTAAGGCTCACCAGTAAACAGAATGTCCACTTAAAGGGGTAATTGAGTTTAATGAAGATAACAACTACAACGGGTTAGCACAAAAAGGCCCCCAACCTTTTTGGCACTAGGGACTGGTTTCATGGAAGACAATTTTTCTACTGACAGGGGTGGTGTGGGGGGAGGCGGAGCTCAGGTGGTGATGCATGGCCCTGTTTTCCTAACAGGGCCCTACCTGGCCAGGGGGTTGGGGACCGAAGGTTAGCAGGGTTAAGGAAAACAAAGTCAAGATGATAAAGTACCTCAGTGGTGTCCACTAGATCTTTCTGCAATGAAAATGTTCTAAATCTGCACTAATACAGTAGCCATTAGCCAATAGATGGCTATTAAACACTTAAAACGTGGTGTGACTAAGCCACTGAATTCTTATTTATTCTTAATTGGACAGTACAGCCCAGGTCTACCAAAGAGCTATTGTAACTCTTAGACCTGAAGAGGTAAGGAAAAGGAACAATTACTGAAACCTGGAGTGATGCAGTATTAGAGCTCTATCTTATAGGAGAGGACTACATGATAGGAGCTGTATGTAGCCTTTGATAGAAGAATGCAGTGCTGGACTGCCAAACTGCAGACTGACTGGGGAACAGCTGGGAATAAATACCCTGACTTTGCCAGGTGCAGTGGCTCACACCTATAATCCCAGCACTCTGGAAGGCCAAGGTAAGAGGATCACTTGAGGTCAGGAATGTGAGGTTGCAGTGAGCTATGATGATGCCACTGCAAAAAAAAAAAAAAAAAGAACACCAAAAAAATCCTGACTCACTCTTCTTGCCTCCATTTTCCTATGGTGTTTCTGACTGGTAGGACTCAACCAAAAACTATACAGGAGAGCTCATTGATACAGTCCATAAAGGTCTGCCTCTTGATGCACAGAACACAGTGAAGGGTGGAGAATAGACCTAGAGCTAAATATTATACAAAATGAATTGTACAAAATGTACAAAATTGATGCATCAAACAGCTGGCTTATTGGCACTTATAAATCTAAACAAATACAGACCCAAAAGCAAAAAAATCAAAAGCTTGTTTGTAAAAACCTGCAAATGTTTCCTGTTGTTAAAGCTATCCTAGAGGTCTCTGTTGCACTAAACAGCCACAATGTTTTAATCAAATTGCAACTATGTTCACTTCAGGTTTCATACAGGAAGAATTAGGTCAATACCACGTTCCTTCAACTATATTCAACTAAGATCTGTGTGAAACTTTTTCCAAGGTTCCATCTCAAATCACCAGGCCCAGGACCGGGAATTTTTTACTTGACTTAGGCTAAAGGCCATGTAAATTCAATAAATGGATAAACTTAGATTAGAAAATTAGAGGAAGACCAATAAACCGGATACATGAATCCAAAGTCTCCTACTATAGGACTGTATGGTCACTGTCTTCAGCTATGTCTTAGTTTTGTACTGTCTGATTGTCGGTATGTATTTTAACTTTTTCACTTTCTACACTGAATAGTGCTAAGGGAAAATAAAAACGAGGTGGGAAGGAAGGAGTGGCAAAATCTATAGCTAGAGTCAAGTTCTACTTGTGGAAACCTTTGTCTACTTTAGTGGGTCCTCAACATATCAAGAGTCCAGTCCTTACTGCCCAGCACTTAAGGAAGAAAGGTCTAACATTACTGGATGGGGGTTGAAGTAGGTGCCAAAGGAAAAGCAGTTCCCACCACCTCCAAGGAGCAGGAGCTGTTGCTCTTCAGGAAGAAGGACACTAGTATGGTTGTGTAACATTAATGGCCATGGCACACATGTTGTGTCAATCTGATACTCAGAGCTCAAGCCTGTAGTCAAATCGATAACAGTCACTCCAGGAACTGAGGAGGAATGAATCCAGACCCCACCAACCAGCAGAAGCTTTCCATTGAGCACATGAGCTGTGTGAGAATACCGTGGGATAATGGGAGGCTGGATGTCTACTGATTCCCAGAGGAATCCACAAGAGATTGGTCTCAGAAACAGTACAGAGTTCAACACCTCCTCGGAAGCCCCGAGACCTCCAGCAATAAGGGCTCCCCCTTGCCAACTGCAAGCACTGTGGGAATGCCGAGCTTCAGGTGCTTCCCCCTCCACTGGAATCGTGATCCAAGCCATCGTTTCTACATGTAGGAAATGCCAGTCACTTAGTACAGGTTCCACCACACTTCGACCCCCATACACAAATAAATATTTCTGATTCTGATAAGACACTTCTGATGCTGAATGCCGCCAACATGACAAAGTGAAATCTTTTAGGCCAGCATTTGTTAATGTCACCTTCAGGTCCTCAGTGCGATTATCCTCACTCTTACAAAAATGAAGTTGGAGAAACCCCAAGGCTGGACTTACTGGGGATAGCCTCCCTCCCAGAACCAAAATCTGAGTATCTGAAAGTCTCGTCATGGTGTGATAAAGGCGTCCATCCCACTGAACTTCAGTCCCATGACTGCATATTTGGCTGCTTTTCCATTCAAAGTCACAATATCTTGAGAGTAAGTGAAGCTTGCTCACCCGGCAGTGCCGCCCCTCCTGCTCTCCAAATCCTCCTGCACTAAGAATAATGTCTCGGCTCAAGAGGACAGAGGCGTGGCCATATCTCTTAAGGTTTGGGCCCTGGCTGACACTAGTAACTACAGTAGCAGGGAAGACCCCTGAAGGGGAAACAGGATCTATCCGAGGAAAGTCCTCTGATGATGGAAACATGAGAGGTTGGGAGAGGGTGTCTCCCCTGGAAGCTGCCAGAATGAAATAATGGGCGCACTTCAGATGCCACTCCTCAAACTCGTCAAAGGGTTCGAGATTTTCCATCCGCCGGCGTTCTTCTGCGGGGAGAAAGCGGCGATAGAATTCATTCATGTCCACAGCACTGCAGGCAGTCCAGCCAGCTTGAAGAAAGCGGTGCCGCTGGGCCTCCACGTCAGGAAAGTGGTCCAGGCCATGCAGGGGAGAATTTAGCTGCCGAAAATGTTGCAGCATGAACTGGCCAAAGGCGTCTTGAGGCTTCATCTGCTCATAGACCACGAACATGGCATTAGGAAAACGCTGGGCTGCCCAGGTGATAAGGGCCGCAGCACTACCCGGCTCCAGGTAGGTCAGCACGGCCTCGGCCAGGAGCAGGGTGGGTGAGACCGCGTCAAGGCCCGCAGCGGCCAGGGCCTCGTCCAATCGCTCGAGCTGCCGCAGGTCCAGCCCCAGGATGCGGTAGTCCGAGCTCTCAAAGCACAGCGCTGACGCGGGGTCCCCCTTCTGGAAAGGCCCGGTCAACGCGCACAGTTCCGGGGTCTCGCCAATCCTCTCCGCCTTGCGCCGCGCCACGTCCGGGAAATCTACCTCCCAGAGTGCAGCCCGAGCCAGGTGGCCAGCACTTTTGAGGCGAAAATACAGCGAGTCGGAGCCAGCGCCAAGGGACAAGATCTGCGCGCGAGGCCCGTCGGGGGGCGCGCACGTCCGCTCCAGGAAGGCGCGCACGCAGTGCCGTAAGGCGCGTGCGCGGACGTAGTATCCTCGGTGAATGAGCGGCGCGCGACGCGCGGCGCCCGGGACCAGCAAAGCCGTAAAGGCGTCTTGTACGTACCCGCGCGCCGCCAGGGAACTCTTGCTGAGGGCGCTGCTGTCGTTGGTGCTCTGTACTGCTCCCGCCCGACGCTCGCGGCTCCGTGGCCCCATGGCCAGGAGGGACTCAGGAACCCCGCTCAGTCACGGTTGTGAGCCGCTCCTTCGGTCGTGCAGTACACACTTCAGGGACCCCGGTACGGAAACATCACCCTTCCCCCTTGACTTCCTTTCAGCAATGTGCGTCACTTCCGGGAAGAGCGCGCCTCAATCAGAATGGGGACGGGTGTAACTTGTACTAAATGCGACTGCGATTGACCTTTTTTCATTCTCCCGCAAGACGTTTTCCTGGGTAGGTGGCCGGCTACCGCTGTGACTCATGTATTAGTGGTGCACGGGTTGTCACTTTTCTACAAGTCTTCCAGGCTGAAGGGAAAACTTATCTAGATCCTCATAGTTGAGAAATCGCTAAGAGGTGAGTCCGTAGGTACTGACGACCCGACTTCCTTGGACGGTGGAAGGAGGGTCTGGGAAGGATCTAGAAGGGTCAGAATTACGCACCTTTAGCGGGCAAGGATTAGTTGGCGTCTTTGGATGCTAATTTATTTAATACTCTCATCGTTGCAAAAGGGAGCTCATTTAAGTCTGAAAACAAATCAGTGAGGCCAGGTGCAAAGTGAAGAAACTAACCCTTACAAATAATTTACAGATATTTACAGTAAAAATGCCCCCAACAGATATAGACTGTTCATACCCTTGAATTCCTAGTCCTGGGCTAGGCTGACAGTGAGTTAACCATTCGCCTGTTTCTCATCGTTAAAATCACACACCCCTCCACTTCCAAAAACCTGTGGATTCTGAAGTAGTGTTGAATATGTCCGCTGAAGTGGGGGTCACTGAAGAGAGTGATTATTCCCTGCGATGTGTTCTGAGCCTTATTTTTAAGGAATAAATCCAGGTTGGAATTTCAAATAACCAGAAAGTTTCAACATTGGGTATCGGAGTCATCAATAGGAAACCACTTCCATAGATATATAGGAAATTTATAATTTATTATTTGGGATTTGGTGACTGACCAGCTGAAATAGAGAAGAAAATCAGAAGGAATAGTTAACTTGAAGTAATATTGCATAATGGTTAAGAGCATGAGTTTGGGAGCTCAGCCAATTTGAATACTGGAGTCAAGAGAAAGTTTGAATCACGATAAAGATTTGATAAATATCATTTAGATGAGGTGTTTAATGACCTTAGGGAACTGGGCACGGTGGCTCACATCTGTAATCCTTGCACCCTGGGAGGCTGAGGCAGGAGATTCCATTAAGCTCAGGAGTTTGAGACTAGCCTGAACAAGAGTGAGAACCTGTCTCTACAAAAGTAGAAAAATTAGCCAGGGCTTGTGGTGTGCGCCTGTAGTCCCAGTTACTTGGGAGGCTGAGGCAGGTGAATTGCTTGAGCCCAGGAGTTTGAAGTTGCATTGAACTAGGGTGATGCCATTGTACTCTAGCCAGGGTGACAGAGCAAGACCCTGTCTCAAAAAAAACCCCAAAACAAACCAACCAACCAACCTTAGGGAGAGTAGTTTCCCTGGAGCAAAGCAGAATCCATGTTTCAGTGAATGGGAGATAAATTAATGGAAGCATTGAATGTAAGTTATACTTTCAAGGAGCTTATCACGAGGGAAAGGAGAGATAGGGCAGTAGCCAAAGAAGAATGTGGGGTAAAAGAGTTTTATCTTTTGTTTTGTTTTCAGGTGGAAGCAAATACTGCACATACATGTTGGTCCCATGAGGGAAATCAGCCTGTAGAAAGGAAGTGGTTGAAGGAAAAAAAAACAAAAACAAGAAGATAACTCACTGGTGGAGTAACCACTTGGAATAGATAGGAAGAAATGGTATCCTGGGTACATATTAGTCTGGGGGACAGGAAAATGGATCCTTTTTGTCTCACTCATGAGGAAAAAAAGAGTATGGATAAAGATAAGCTTAGGTGTGGATAGGGCAGAGAGAAATAGAAGAAATTCACACATGATGACTTTTGTTGTCCTCTATAAAATAGTTAGCGGTGGGATTGTCAGTTTAGTGTAAGGTGGTTGGATGTGGTAGAACAGTTGAGGAATTTGGAATTGCCTCTGTTAGGAACTAGGAGAATCTCACTGAAGCTTGCTGGGTCTTTGGTTCCTCATCTCTAAAATGAGGGGATTATGTTCTGCTTTGTGAGGTATCTCAGGGTTGATTGAGGGCCAAATAGGAAAAAAAAAAGAGTCGAAGGACTTTGAAAAAATATATAGTACTGTAGAAAGGAATATATTTAATGATAAGTTAGTAAAATATAGATGTTATGTTAAAGATAGTACTTTTTTGCAAAGAACAGATCAAGAAAACTGATTCAAGATGAAAGAGAATGGAGCAAAATCTGTGATTTGGGTGCCTTATGATTATTTTGTTTTTTGAAATCTCAGTTTATTTTCAGGTGCAATGGGGATAATAATACCTTATGGGTTGTTGTGAGAACTTAAATAAAGTAATTTCTAAGACACTTAGCACAGTGCCTGGCTCCTAGTAAGTGCATAATAAATAGTAGCATTTTTTCATTCTGAGTTCCATTTTTGGGTGGGGGAAGCATGAAAAAAGTTCCCTGGGACAGGAGACTTGGTTTTGGCTCTGCTCTACCTTGTTAAAATATTACTAATGGAGAAAGGCAACAAACCCTGGGATAAGATTTCTGTTAGTAATAGTTCATCAAGTTAGAGCAATTCATAATAAAGCTGTTTTTGCAAGCACTATCTTTTTAAATTATTTTAAAATTTGTCAAATATTACATGCTTATAAAACCTTCAAATTGCACCAAAGTATATAAGGTAAACAAAATATTCTCCCCTAATATCTTTCCCACTTCCAAACCACTAATAGTAACAATTTTCTGTATATCCTTTCATATATGTTTTAGGCATAATGATATAAATAAATGTGTATTTGTTATGTGAGTATATATATACACACACACATGTTTTGTTGGTAAAGTCATCTCCCTAAACAATATATTTTTGAAAGTGACTGTCATCTTTCATATAGTTATATTCAATTGGATGGATATATAATTATTAATAATTTAGTCAGTACACTACTGATAACATTTAGATTATTTCAAGCTTTATGCTGTTATAAACAATGCTACAAGAAATATATTTGTTCATACAAGATATAGTATAAATTCCTACAAGTAGAACAAAACAATATGTGTTTTTTATAATATTGATAGATATTGCAAAATTGTTTTTCAAAAAGATCTTACCAAGCTCTGCTCCCCCAGAGCTTTTACTCATATCTTGACCAATATTGGGTATTATTCTTCTGAGATTCAGATATTTTTACAAGGTGAATCATCCATGTGAACTTTAAAATACATTTTTAAGGAATAATTTAGGGAGTATTTTGATTGACACTTATTTTATAAGTTAATTTATGGTAAATTGGCTTTACCTGTCCAAGAATAAGGTATATTTTCTCATTTTAATGAAGTTTTTTATGTTTTTTCATAGAGTTGTTAAATGTCATTGATTAAATCGTACATTTTTTTTCATTTGTTACTACTAATTAAGCACTTACCTTGGCATTACATTGAAATACCACTTTTATCTCATATTGAAGTGGCCTTTCTGTGGATTTCTATGGCTCTTTTTAGTCCTGTACAAGCTATTTTCTTTGTTGCACATCATGTTATCTTGGTAACTTCTTTAACTCTGTTCAGTATCAATTTATTGATTTGTAATGTAATAATATTTTACAACATTATTGTGAGAATTAAAGATAGTATTATTAAAAGTATCTGCCACATACCTGGCAGGTTCTGAATAGATGGAAGCTATTATTATTATCAGTATCATTATCATTAATAGGTGAGAACCCAGAGAGGTTCAAGGTGGCTACTTTGAAAATCACTAAATTTCATTTGGAATTTGATCTTAATTTAATAAGCTACTTTCGAGGTGAAGGGAAATGAGGATTTATTTATCACCTATAGTGTGCTAGGTGCTAGAGTGGTAGAACAATCAATAGTACCTATGCTCAAGAAACAAAGTCTGATGATGGAGAAAGACAAGTAAATCCGTGATTGAGATACAATGTGATAAGATACTGAGTTAAAGTAGTCACTGGCTCATGTGGGAGCATAGAAGAGGGGAATTTAAATTACTTTTTTAATCCTTACAGCTACTGTGTATTTTTAATCACGTTTTTACAAATAAGGAAACTGAAGCCATAAGAGTAAGTCACTAAAGCCGCACAGCCTCTAACCTGCAGAAGGGGTAAAAGGACAACCGAAGTCTAACTCCCAACACCTCTGCTCTTCCTTTCTATATTTTAAATAGTTCAAAAATGTAAATTTTATTTTTATCCAACATAGGCCTTATAAAATTTCTAATTTTTGAAGTAGTTATAGACAGTCCCAATAGGTAAGGAATATACTCTACTAAATTTCTGGTTTTAATACACCTTTTACATGCTTGAGGCCTTTTCCTATTTCTAGTTCAGACTGTTTACTAATCATTTCCCCACCTCAGACACACTTAAGTTAGCTTTGGAGGAGTTTTTTCTTTTTGAAGAATAAATAAGGAAAATTCTGTTTCTTTGCTTTTATGTCAACATCCAAAAATATTCCCATTTGTTTAAATAGGTGAAGCTGAGCCCAGAGCTACACATATAGCTAATCTTATGAAAATGTGTAGAAGGAAAGCAATCTGAAGGAAATTGGGACCACAGAATTTACTGGCTGAAATACATTGTATTTGTTCATACCAAGAGTGGAGGACTATTTTTTTTTTCCTGCTAAAATCACAATGGAGGCAGAAGAACAGCAACAACCATGGAAGACAGACTTTTACTTGGAATTGCCAAAAGTGGTAAGAATTCAACTACAGAATTCTTAAGTGGTTGCTAATTAAATGACTTTTATGTTGTTCCTTTTTGCAAAAGAAAAGTAAATTTTGTAGGTAGAATTTGTAAACTTTAAAAGTTATATAGCTAAATTAAATAAGCAGTGTGCCTAGTACAAACTGCAAACATCAAGTGCCTGGTTTGATGCTGTGAAACTATTGAACACTTGATAAGTTTTTACTGATTGTCTTCTCTTGCGTTAGGAACTTCATGCCCACTTGAATGGATCCATTAGTTCTAATACCATGAAGAAATTAATAGCCAAGAAGCCAGATCTTAAAATTGATGATCAGATGACTATGATTGACAAGGGAAAGAAACGAACTTTAGAAGAGTGAGTTTGGGGAGGTTGTGTCATACTTCTTTTTTTCTGTATCAGTATTTTGAGATTGTAAGTAGTAAGAATTCAGATTTTACTAGTTAGAAAGAATGGGGTAGGCATCTGCAGTGGAGAGTATAATTTAACATACAGGATTTTTTCTAATTGTCAGACTGTTGACAGTATTTTTAATGATTTGTGTTGTTTGTGAAGTTATGCTAAATTGGAATATTCTTTGGACTTGATAATATAGGCATATTGAATTTTGTCCCTGTGTGTCTGAGGCGGGGTTGGAGAAGGGGAATTATTATTTCTCATTTAAAAATATCATTAATGTTCAAGGTAATCATTTCATAGCAAACTGGAATTAAAATTAAATTAATATAAATAAAAAAATATCATTAATGTTTTATTTTCAGTCATTTGATTATCTTTCCAGGTAAATATAATTTTTGAAAAACTTATTTTGTAGTTTTTTGTAAATATAAATATATACTTACTGTTAACCTAAAATCTGTTCATTAATTCTGTTTAGTGAGTTTCTCTTTAGTGAGTGATAAGTTTTTGGTGTCTAGGGTATGCTAAAACTTTTCATTCATGT
The DNA here is from genome assembly GCA_008750895.1 of Mirza zaza. Classification (NCBI taxonomy): domain Eukaryota; kingdom Metazoa; phylum Chordata; class Mammalia; order Primates; family Cheirogaleidae; genus Mirza; species Mirza zaza. The sequence continues at coordinate 8,521 of VSMD01027228.1, read as the reverse complement.
TGCAGATGTTTCCAGATGTTTCAAACTATTCATCGGCTTACTAGTAGCCCTGAAGATATTCTAATGGTGAGACATGAAGGAATTTGTAGATGGTTAAGATTAGGAAATAATTTATGCCCTTTTATTGTTGCACATGACCTTTCATTTTTGCTTTTATTAAGAGTCTGATGAAAATGTTTTTTTTTTTTTTTTATGGCAACTCTTTTCAAAACCAATATAAGACATTTGTCTAAGAGCTAATATAAAAAGACTGTGTTTGTTGTAAAATATATGAGGAAAGAACTAAGATGAGCATCTTCTATTGGATTGAGGACCATATGGAGGACGATATCTGGTCCTGTTTTTAATATATAGCATATGAAATATTTGAAGATGAGCATGTCCTTGATAGGGCTTTGTCTGTATTGTGTAGGAAACTTTTAACTGCCTGAGTGGACATTATAGAGAATGAAGAAGTTCAAGAAGTACTTATATACTGAGTGATTAATCCCTAGGAAAATGGTGCCTTCTCTCTAGGGATGAAGGAGTATAGGATGCCACTATGTTCTCTTATCTGAAGCTCCACGATACTAGAGTCTGACATGGAAGACTGGCTTCCGTATCATTGATCTGACCAGGATGGCATTTTAAAATGTTTTATTTTTAAATGGAGAGAAACAAAATCTTGTCAGTGTTCTTAGCCATTAGAAAAAAGATGTAGGCTGGGCGTGGTGGCTCACACCTGTAATCCTAGCACTCTGGGAGGCCGAGGCAGGCGGATTGCTCAAGGTCAGGAGTTTGAAACCAGCCTGAGCAAGAGAGAGACCCCGTCTCTACTATAAATAGAAAGAAATTAATTGGCCAATTAATATATATAGAAAAAATTAGCCGGGCATGGTGGAGCATGGCTGTAGTCCCAGCTACTCGGGAAGCTGAGGCAGCAGGATTGCTTGAGCCCAGGAGTTTGAGGTTGCTGTGAGCTAGGCTGACGCCACGGCACTCACTCTAGCCTTTGTCTCGCAACAAAGCGAGACTCTGTCTCAAAAAAAAAAGAAAAAGAAATAAAATGTAAAGTAAGTATAACCTGTGTTTCTGGAGAAGTTACTTTTGACTGCTCAAAAAATTTTCCCCCTTGGTCAAGACGGATCTTCATGATAAGTAGTAAGTAAATTAATCACCTTTTAGAGGAGAGTTAACTCTAATAGTTCAACAAAAGTTGACTGAGGGCTGTAGTATTCCAGGTACTATGCTAAAGACCTGGAGATACAAGGAGAGATAGACATAGTCCCTGCCCCCAAGGAATTTATAGTCAGGTTGGAGAGACAGACCCCATAAGCAGATAAATGCAACATAATGTGATAAACTTTGTTTTAGAAACATGCACGAGAATTTATAGGAACCCAAAAGGGCATTCTCTAATCAGTCACTCAACAAATACCTTTGAACACTCGCAGGAATTTCTACCACAGGGGCTCTGGTCTCACCTAGTTGCTGAGTGTTATGGAGAAAAAGGATGAAATTTGAAATTCTGAGAGCTTAATACTCAATGGGCATAATAATGCCATGTGTGTCACTACATTCATTTCAGAATGAAAGTTGAAAAGCTCTATTAAATGAGGTGTGAAACAAAGTTTTGTGCATTTGACTTAGTGCTATTGGATGAGCATCTATAGGTGGTTCAGAGGATGACTGTGAAGGGCCCAATATTATAGATGAAACATCTGTGAGAGGAAGCTAGGAGATTATTTGTAAATGTGGAACCCCATGTTGGGGAATCACTTAAAACTCTAGTGAAGTTAACCTGGGTTTAATCAAAGAGACAGGATTCAAATGTGGCTGAGAAAATGATATTCACTATTACATGTACCAAACATTATTCTCAGGACTACTCTCTGAAGTAGATATTTTTATTGTTCCTTTTTTGCAGATGGAAAAAAGGCTTAAAGAGGTTAAGTGTAACTTGTTTAAGGTTACCCACAGAGAGTAAATGGCAGCACTGCCTCTGTCTGGTTCCAGAGCTCATTTCCCATTTAAACTATATAAGTCTTACATACCTTTGAGTAAGCAAGAACTTAACTAATTGTGAGGTATTCTATCTGGAAAAAGAATTTGAATAGGTACTCTCAGTCCAGAGCATAGGAGAGGCAAGAGCAAAGAGTATAGCCCTCAGTACCCACTGCACAGAACAGAAAGAGCTAAATCTGGCAGACACAGATATGACCCTAGGGAAAGGTTCTTGGATATGGGTTAGCGATAATTCCACAGACCTCACTGTGGCCTAGATAAATCTTCCTCCCTTTGTTCATGTTCCATAGTTGCCAGCAACCTTTTCATTGTTCATTTGGTTTCACAGGTACCTAACTGCCCAGAAAGGGGGGCGGGGGGCCTTGGACAGTGTATGTGATCACTTCAGTCACTGAAAAGGACCACTATTTCAAACTCTTACTTCTATTCACCTCTCCTTTGTCAGACAGCTTTCTGCATTAGTCTCATGACCTGGGGTAGGGTAAGTTGGTCCCTTTGGGTCTCTTCATTTCTGAAGCAATGCAATATCTAGGTTCTTCACCTTGCAAAAATAAGGCATCAGTGGCAGCAGGATGGAGTTCCTGGAGTAGCAGTGCTGCAGGGCCAAGTGCCAGTGATGAGGGTGTGGAGGCAGCAATGGTGTCTTGCTTGGTCTGGGAGTGTCTCATGATTTTGAATGCTTAAATGTTATCTTGAGCTGTGTAGTCTCAGAGTCTGGTTCTCCAGACCTCCTGGTGAATCTGAGCCATCCACTCCATTTATAGTATAATAAATTCTTATTTGGCTTTAGTGGAGGGGAAAAAGAAAACAAAACAAACAAACAACAATAACAAAAGAAGAGGCCCAGACCTTGGATTGCTGTGAATTCACCAACATAGTGCCATCCCATTAGGCACTGTCTTCACAGCCAGCCAGCCCTATTCCTTGCCAGGACACTGCACTTGCATGCCTATGTGCATGTAGATAAAGCAGATGAAGATTAGGATACCAACTGTAAGGACTAACTAGGGCAGATAGTCACAATGGCCCCTACCTAGTCCTTTTTTCTTTTAGATTTGGTATTTTTTAGGTTTGAGGGTAGAAAATAAAAACATGCCTTCGGTAACTTTTGGATTATTGAGATTTGTACTAAATTAGATAAATTTTTACTTAATCACCAACTTTCTTTGCTTAGGGGAATTTTCCTAAGTACTTCTCGGGGAAAATTTAATCTTCCCAGAATCCATTGAAAAATACAATTTATTCCTAAGTAACTTGAGTAAGAACCTTAAGCCTTGACTTTAAATAGCACATCAGTAATGCCTAATCATTTTAACTGTCTATTTCTGTATGTACATTTCCTACACTATAAACACATTAGATGGTTCCACCTGGTTTTAGTTTTGCCTCATTTCTTTGTTTTATCAATCTGCTTTTATGAACATGAGAAAATAGAGAAATGGTTAAAGGGGAGGAAAGAACAGTGTGACAGACGTGCAGATTTAGATTTAAGGTGGGTACGAGGGTGTGAGGAGAGCTATTGGAGGTTGTTGCAGCTCTGTTGTGTTCTCCATCAGGGTGTGACAAAGCAGTTAATCTCTACCATGTGTGATAGTGCTGGCATTTCTTGCAAATCAAATTTAATGAATGAAATAAAGTTGTAGCACTTGGCACTTTCATTGGGACCCTTATGCTAACATTATTGCTTTTATTATCAGGTCACAAAAGATGTCATTAAAGAATTTGCAGATGATGGTGTCAAGTACCTGGAGCTAAGGAGCACACCCAGAAGAGAAAATGCTACTGGTAGAATTTATACTTCTCACTGAATGTACTGTTTATTCCTTTTCCTGTGTGTTTTGATCATTCACATATTTAGAAGTTGGGAGTTATGAAGCACTTTTGCACTATTGTATTGTTCTCTATTTTCATGGGGACCTTTAGTCAACAATCCAAATCCTCTGACATACATTAATGACGTACATTACTAATGAGTGAGTTATTCCTAAGTAAAAAGTAGAAAATCTGGTCAGGCACTGTCTGTTTAAGTGGGAGAAAAAGGCCTGTAAAAATTTCTTATATTCTTTTTTTAGTTTTTCTCACTCCGAGAAAAGAACGCTTACTCTGATATTGTTATAACAGAGGCTAATTCTTGTTCCCTGTATCAAGGGCACTTGTGAGACAATGCCACTGATTGGGTACAGAATCATATTCTATGGTAGTTATGGAAATGTAGGTTATTCAGTCACTGCTCAGGCACTGATAGTTTCTTAGGCCAGGAGCAAGCTGTTGATGTGGCAAAATCTCTCTGGATGGAGATGAGCGAATCTGGATGTAGTCTGGAGGGATTTCCTGAGACTCTCTTTCCATAAGAACAGCATCAGGAGATACTATATAGTGTCATTGAGACCCTCTGAGCGCCTTGTCTATGACCTGAAGAGATGTAGATTGTCTTGTGCCCTGGTGTGTGTAGCTTAGTAATCATTTGGGTGGTAACATTTTTGAAACTATTATTGTAAGTGTTTAAATGGGACAATGACAAGATTCTTATCTCACATTTTTAAATTGTACAATTGGTTCCAAGTTAAGCTGGTAAGGGTAATGGAAGGGAAGAAGGATATTATTAACCTTAGTATGCAACAGTAGGGGAATGTTTAAATAAAGGTTAATGGAATATTAGGCAACCATTAAAAATATTTGTGAAGATACTTTAATGACACAGGGAAATACTTAGAATGCAATATTAAATGAAGCAGGTACATATATACCTAGAATCATCTCATCTATTTAAATATGTGTATATGTATGTATATGTATACTTAAAAAAAGATAGTTATCTCTGGGTGGTGAGGTTACAGGTTATGTTTATTTTTCTTCTTTATAATTTTCTGTGTTTCACTAGAGATTTTCCACTAAAACAACCATTTTATAATCAGGGTAAAAGAGTATTTTTAGGCCGGGTGCTGTGGCTCAAGCCTGTAATTCTAGCTCTCTGGGAGGCCGAGGTGGGCGGATCCTTTGAGCTCAGGAGTTCGAGACCAGCTTGAGCAAGAGCGAGACCCCATCTCTACTATAAATAGAAAGAAATTAATTGGCCAACTAATATATATAGAAAAAATTAGCCGGGCATGGTGGCACATGCCTGTAGTCCCAGCTACTTGGGAGGCTGAGGCAGCAGGATTGCTTGAGCCCAGGAGTTTGAGGTTGCTGTGAGCTAGGCTGATGCCACGGCACTCACTCTAGCCTGGGCAATAAAGTGAGACTCTGTCTCAAAAAGAAAAAAAAAAAAGAGTATTTTTAGAGGACATTGTTTTGGAGACCACTATCGCTGAGCCTCCCAGAATAGGAACACCAGAGCTGTCAAATTTGGAAGAATATCTCTGCTTCCCTGGATGAGAAACACCTAGCTTGAGTAGGATTGAGGGGAAAGGAACCCAAGCTAGGATTTTTTTTTTTTTTCTGGACCAGCAGAAAAACATCCTGTTATTAGAGGAAATGTATCTTTTTATTTTTATTTTTTTAAAGGACAGGCCTTAGAAAAGGGCTTGTTGTTTTTCTTGTTTTGTTAGAATGAGCATTTAAATTTTTATAGTGATTTGTGAGGGCAATTTTATGTCTGTTGAATCTAAGAATAATTTTTAAATGGGTTGGTATAGCATATGTCCTTTTTTGTTTTTCTTCTAGTATTCATTTTTTTTAGTTTTATTAAAATATAATTAGCATTTACTAAAATGTACCCATTAAGGGCCATGTTTTCACTTATCTTTAATCATGCCCCTGTCACAGCATAAAGTGAAAATGTTTTGTTTATATAGAGATGATAAAGTTGAAGGATAAAATAGCTGATGATCTTTTTACATATATTTTCTATGTGTCCTTTCCAGGAATGACTAAAAAGACTTATGTGGAATCTATACTTGAGGGCATAAAACAGTCTAAAGAAGAAAACTTAGACATTGATGTTAGGTAAGAAAATTGTACCTTAGTAGTTACCATTTAAAAACTAGAATGTGAATTTTTACTGTTTTGATCATGAGTGTAATGGATTTTTAATAATTTACCTTTAAATGATTTCTACCTGCCATAGAAAATAGAATCAAGAACTCTGTTGTTCAAGGTGAGAATACAATTCTAAATTTATTCATATGGCATTAAAATTCTGAGTATTTTTGCTTAAGTATAGCATCCCTTTGCTGTTAAGTTAAAATGGACTTCTTACTGTGGCCCACAAGGTCCCACATGATCTGGCTACCCCTCTTCAACAGCTCATCTAGACCACTCCTCCTCACTTATGCACTGGCCTCCCCAGATAGGCAAGACTATCTCACCTCAGCAACTTGATACAGTACTTCCTGTTTTCCCTAGAACATACTTCTACCAGATCCTTACATGACTGCCTTCTCGTTATTCAGGTCTCAGTTTAGCTGTCATTTCCTCAAAGGGCCTTCCTTGTCTAGTATCTAAAGTGCTCCCCAATCCTCCCATCATCCATCTTTTTTCTCTGTGGCATTCATTTATAACAAGATAAAGAATTAACTTGTGGCTGGGCGCAGTGGCTCACGGCTGTAATCCTAGCACTCTGGGAGGCTGAGGCGGGCAGATTGCTCAAGGTCAGGAGTTCAAAACCAGCCTGAGCGAGACCCCGTCTCTACTATAAAAATAGAAAGAAATTAATTGGCCAACTAATATATATAGAAAAAATTAGCTGGGCATGGTGGTGCATGCCTGTAGTCCCAGCTACTCGGGAGGCTGAGGCAGGATGATTGCTTGACCCCAGGAATTTGAGGTTGCTGTAAGCTAGGCTGACGCCACGGCACTCACTCTAGCCTGGGCAACAAAGCGAGACTCTGTCTCAAAAAAAAAAAAGAATTAACTTGTATTATTTTGTATATATACCCACCTACTAGAGCAAGGGTCCTCAAACTACGGCCCACGGGCCACATGCGGCCCACTGAGGACGTTTATCCGGCCTGCCGGGTGTTTTTGCCACCGCCACTGGCTGTCCTGCTTAGCAGCCAACTTGTCCCAGGCCCACAGTGCGCATGTGTGGAATGTGTGCCACACTCTCCAAAGGCCCTCCAACGGTCCAAGGGACAGTGAACTGGCCCCCTGTTTAAAAAGTTTGAGGACCCCTGCTAGAGTGTATGTTCAGTGAGGCCTGGGACCTTGTCTTTTGATTCAGTATTACCTCTTTAGTGCTTAGAACAAAGAGGGGTTCAGTAAGGCCTTGAATGAAGAAAGAAAGCTAGCTAGCTATATAGCTTCAGGTTATGAACATCTTTAAAAATTAAGCTTAAGTAGACTAATACCCCAATTAAAAAACCAAGAGGAAGACAAGAAAAGAATGCAGAAAAGAAGACATGCAAATGGCCAATAAATGAATAGAAAACTATTTAACCTCATTAATCAAATAATTTTAAAAGGAGATATTACAATGCCATTTCAGTAGGTTTAGGAGAAAAGTAATAACAGGTGTTTGTGAAGTTGCACACTACTGGTAAGCATATGTAATTAATAAAACCTCTCTAAATAACAATATGTATCAAGACTTATAAAAAATTTTTCCCTCTGACCCAGTAATTCTGTTCTAGTAATGTGTCCTAGGAAATACATTGATTTATGTATAAAACCTTATTGTAGTGTTATAACAAAAAATAGAAAACATTGTAAACTGTCTAGCAGTCAGAGGATAATCACATTATGGTATGTTCATGTGATTTATATTGTTTTCTAATATTAATGGCACAGGAAATTATTAAGTGAAACTATAGTGACACTGTATTTTATATATAATTGATCTTTATCATTATATATAATTGATCCAGATTTTGTAAATAAATAAATGCTGAAGAAACTTATTTTGTGAATAAATAAGTTAGTTAATTAATGCTGGAGAAAAATGATACAGTATTAATAGGGGTTCTCTGATTATTCAAATCCTATAAAACTCTAGCTAATATATGAAGAATGAATTTGTATCAGATATTTGATACATTTTAGAATTTGAATATAATTTTGTAACCACTAATGAAATAATGGATCAAAGCCTCCTGAGAATATACCCCCACCAATTTACTCTTGTCAAAAAATCAAATCGGATCTCATAAAGCCTCTAGACTAGATCCAATTATTGATTTATAGGAAATACAAGAGAGGAAAACGTTCATTATACAGGAATACAATAAACAAAATCCACACTGTGAGAAACTTTGCAGGACAAACAACCTGGTTTCTTTAACAAATAAATTGCAAGAAAAGAGGTGAGGCAGGGGTGGGAGGAGAGGAAGGAGTGGCTATAGAATAAAAGAGACTTGGCTGAGTGTGGTGGCTCAGCCACATAATCCTTAGCAGTTTGGGAGGCTGAGGTGGGAGGATTGCTTGAGCCCATGAGTTTGAGACCAGCCTGATAAACATAGCAAGACCCCATCTCATGAAAAATAGAAAAAAAAAAAATAGCAGTGCATGGTGGCATGCACCTATAGTCCCAGCTACTCAGGAGGCTGAGGCAGGAGGATCGCTTGAGCCCAGAAGTTTGAGG